>CAUYQU010028973.1:0-38601 GCA_963574635.1 Cheracebus regulus | reverse complement strand
CACAGGGAGGGGAGCACTATACGCTGGGGTATGTTGGGGGGAAATAGGGGAGGGACAGTGGGGGGTGGGGAGTTGGGGGGAGATAGCATGGGGAGAAATGCCGGATATAGGTGAAGGGGCGGAAGGCAACAAATTACACTGCCACGTGTGTACATATGCAACAAGATTGTATGTTCTTCACATGTACCCCAAAACCTAAAATGCAATAAAAAAAATAAATAAATAAAAAAATAAAATTGAGTCTACCGTTGATGGAAATTTGGGTTGATTCCATGTCTTTGCTATTGTGAACAGTGCTGCAATAAACATATGTGTGCATGCATTTTTATAATAGAATGATTTATATTCCTTTGGGTATACACCCAGTAATGGGATTGCTGGATCAAATGGAATTTCTGGTTCTAGGTCTTTGAGGAATTGCCACATTGTCTTCCACAGTGGTTGAACTGGTTTACATTCTCACCAACAGTGTAAAAGCATTCCTTTACCTCTGCAGCCTCAGCAGTATCTGTTGTTTCTTGACTTTTTCATAATTGCCATTCTGACTGGTGCGAGATGGTATCTCATTTCGGTTTTGATTTGTGTTTCTCTAAAGATCAGTGATGTTGAGCTTTTTTCATGTGTTTGTTGGCTATATAAATGTCTTTTGAGAAGTGACTGTTTACGGCCTTTAGACAACACCACTTTTAATGGCCATACAGTTGCCTCTTGTAGATATCTATGATTAGTTATTTGGTGACAAGGAGATTTTATGTTTTTTTTTCTAATATAAATAATGATTCACTGAGCAGCTTTCTGTATGGATATTTCTCAGTATGTTGGATTACTGTTCTTTTTTAGAAAAATTTATTTATTTTACTTTAGGTGATTACTCTATCTGGCATTTCTCCCCATATTATCCCTCCCCCTGCCCCCAACCACCCATTGTCTCTCCCCTACCCCCACAACTGCCCCCAGTGTGTGATTCTCCTCTCCCTGAGTCCATGTGTTCTCGTTGTCAACACCCACATATGAGTGAGAATATATGGTGTTTGGCTTTCTGTTCTTGTGTTAGTTTGCTGAGAATGATAGTTTCCAGATTCATCCAAATTCCTACAGAGGACATGAGCTCATCGTTTTTTATGGCTGCATAGTATTCCATGGTGTATATACACCACATTTTATTTGTCCAGCATATCATTGATGGGCATTTGGGTTGGTTCCAGGTCTTTGCTATTGTGCACACGGCTACATTGAACATACGTGTGCATGTGTCTTTACAGTAGAATGCTTAGTTCTTTGGGTATACACCCAGTAATGGGATTGCTGGGTCAAATGGAACTTCTATTTCTAGATCCTTGAGAAACAGCCACAATGTCTTCCACAATGGTTGAATTAATTTACACTTCCACCAACTATGTAAGAGTGTTCCTATTTCTCCACATCCTCTCCAGTATCTGTTGTCTCCAGATTTCTTTTTTTTATTTTTATTTATTTATTTATTTATTTTTTAATTGCATTTTTGGTTTTGGGTTACATGTGAAGAACATGCAAGATTGTTGCCTAGGTACACACAAGGCAGTGTGATTTGCTGCCTTCCTCCCCATCACCTATATCTGGCATTTCTTCCCATGCTATCTCTCCCCAGCTCCCCATCCCCCACTGTCCCTCCCCTGTTTCCCCCTGACAAACCCCAGTGTGTGATACTCCCCTTCCTGTGTCCATGTGTTCTCATTGTTCAACACCCGCTTATGAGTGAGAACATGTGGTGTTTGATTTTCTGTTCTTGCATCAGTTTGCTGAGAATGATGTTTTACAGATTCATCCACGTCCCTACAAGAAACACAACCTCATCGTTTTTATGGCTACATAGTATTCCAAGGTGTATATGTGCCACATTTTCCTTGTCCAGGCTATTGTTGATGGGCATTTGAATTGGTTCTAGGTCTTTGCTATTGTTTACACTCCCACCAACTGTGTAAGACTGTTCCTATTTCTCCACAACCTCTCCAGCATCTGTTGTCTCCAGATTTTTTAATGATCGTCATTCTAACTGGCTTGAGATGATATGTCAGTGTGATTTTGATTTGCATTTCTCTAATGACCAGTGATGATGAGCATTTTTTCATATGTGTGTTGGCCTCGTAGATGTCTTCTTTTGTAAAGTGTCTGTTCACATCCTTCACCCACTGTTGAATGGGGCTGTTTGTTTTTTTCTTGTATATGTGTTTTAGTTCTTTGTAGATTCTGGATATTAGCCCTTTGTCAGATGGGTAGATCACAAAAATTTTTTGCCCATTCTGTTGGTTGCCAGTTCGCTCTAATGATGGTGTCTTTTGTTGTACAGAAGCTCTGGCTATCTTGGCTTTTATTGCTATTGCTTTTGGTGTTTTAGTCATGAAGTCCTTGCCTATGCCTATGTCCTGGATGGTTTTGCCTATGTTTTCTTCTAGTGTTTTAATGGTGCTAGGTTTCATGTTTTAATCTTTGATGCATCTGGAGTTATTTTTAGTGTAAGGTGATAGGTAGGGGTCCAGTTTCTGCTTTCTGCACATTGCTAGCCAGTTTTCTCAACACCCTTTATTAAACATGGAGTCCTTTCCCCATTGCTTGTTTTTGCCGGGTTTGTCAAAGATCAGATGGTTGTAGATGTGTGGTGTTTCTTCTGGGGTTTCTGTTCTGTTCCATTGTTGTATGTCTCTGTTTTGGTACCAGTGCCATGCTGTTTTGATTACTGAGGCTTGTAGTATAGTTTGAAGTCTGGTGGTGTGATGCCTCCAGCTTTGTTCTTTTTGCTTAGGATTGTCTTGGCTATGCCGGGTCTTTTGTGATTCCAACTGAAGTTCAACATGGTTTCTTCCAGTTCTGTGAAGAAGGTCATTGGTAGCTTGATGGGGATAGCATTGAATCTATAGATTACTTTGGGCAGTATGGCCATTTTTATGATATTGATTCTTCCTAACCATGAACATGGAATGTTTCTCCATCTCTTTGTGTCCTCTCTTATTTCCTTGAGCAGTGGTTTGTAGTTCTCCTTGAAGAGGTCCTTTACATTCTTTGTTAATTGTATTCCTAGGTATTTTTTTCTGTTTGTAGCAATTGTGAATGGGAGTTCACTCTTGATTTGGCTCTCTGTTTGTCTGTTATTGGTATAACAATGCTTATGATTTCTGCATTGATTTTGTATCCTGAGACTTTGCTGAAGTTCCTTATCAGTTTGAGAAGATTTTGGGCTGAGATGATGGGGTCTTCTAGATATACAATCATGTCGTCTGCAAATAGAGACAGTTTGACTTTCTCCTCTCATAATTGAATACCCTTTATTTCTTTTTCTTGCCTGATTGCTCTGGCTAGAACTTCCAGTACTATATTGAATAGGAGTGGTGAGAGAGGGCATCATTTTCTGGTGCTGGATTTCAAACGGAATTCTTCCAGCTTTTGCCCACATTCAGTATGATATTGGCTGTAGGTTTGTCATATACAGCTTTTTTCATTTTATGATATATTCTGTCATTACGAAGTTTATTGAGAGTTTTTAGCATGAATGGCTGTTGAATTTTATCAAAGGCCTTCTCTGCATCTATTCAGATAATCATGTGGTTTTTGTCTTTGGTTGCATTTATGTGATGGATTACATTTATGGATTTGTGTATGTTGAACCAGCCTTGCATCCCCGGGATGAAGCCTACTTGGTAGTGATGGGTAAGCTTTTTGATGTGCTGTTGCAAACGGTTTGCCAGTATTTTATTGAAGATTTTTGTGTCGATGTTCATCATGGATATTAGCCTGAAGTTTTCCTTTTTAGTTGAGTCTCTGCCTTGTTTTGGTATCCCAATGATGTTGGTCTCATAAAATGAGTTAGGGAAGATTCCCTCCTTTTGTATTGTTTGATACAGTTTCGGAACGAATGGAACCAGCTCCTCTTTGTACGTCTGGTAGAATTCGGCTGTGAACCTATCTGGACCTGCACTTTTTTCGGTTGGTAGGCTTTTGATTGCTGCCTCTACATCAGCCCTTGTTATTGGTCTACTCAGGGTTTCAAATTCCTCCTGGTTTAGTCTTGGTAGAGTACAAGTGTCTATGAATTTATCTATTTCTTCCAGGTTTACTGGTTTATGTTAGTAGAGGTGTTTGTAGTAATCTCTGATGGTAGTTTGTATTTCTGTGAGATCAGTGGTTATACCCTCTTTATCGTTTTTTATTGCATCTGTTTGATTCTTCTCCCTTTTCTTTTTTATTAATCTGGCTTGCTGTCTGTCTATTTTGTTGATATTTTCAAAACACCAGCTCCTGTATTTATGGATTTTTTGAAGGTTTTTTGTGCCTCTCTCTCCTTCAATTCTGCTCTGATCTTAGTTATTTCTTGTCTTCTGGTAGGTTTTGAGTTTTTTTGAATCTTGCTCCTCTAGCTCTTTCAATTTCGACGATAGGGTGTCGATTTTAGAACTTTCCTCTCTTCTCATGTGTGCATTTATTGCTATAAATTTCCCTCATGACACTGCTTTAAAGGTGTCCCAGAGATTCTGGTAAGTTGTGTCTTCATTCTGGTTGGTTTTGAAGAACATCTTTATTTATGCCTTCATTTCATTGTTTATCCAGTCGAGATTCAGAAGCATGTTGTTCAATTTCCAACTGATTGTGTGGGTTTGAGTGTGTTTCTTGATCCTGAGTTCTAATCAGATTGTGCTGTGGTCTGATAGATTGTTATGATTTCTGTTCTTTTTGCATTCGCTGAGGAGTGATTTGCTTCCTATGATATGGTCAATTTTAGAGTAAGTGCAATGTGGTGCTGAGAAAAATGTATATTCTGTGGATTTGGGGTAGAATGTTCTGTATATGTCTATTAGGTCTGCTTGGTCCAGCTCTGCTTTCAAGTCCTGGATATCCTTTTTAATTTTCTGTCTCGTTGATCTAATATTGATAGTGGGGTACTGAAGTCTCCCACTCTTATTGTGTGGGAGTCTAAATCTCATTTTAGGTCTTTAAGAAATTGCTTTATGTATCTGGGTTCTCCTGTGTTGGGGGTGTATATATTTGGGATAGCTCTTCCTGTTGGATTGATTCTTTTACCCTTATGTAGTGTCTTTCTTTGTCTCTTTTGATCTTTGTTGGTTTGAAGCCCATTTTATCAGAGACTAGGATTGCAACCCCTGCTTTTTTTATTCTCCATTTGCTTGGTAAATCTTCTTCCATCCCTTTATTTTGAGTCAATGTGTGTCTTTGTATGTGACATCAGTTTCCTGAATATAGCACACTGATGGATTCTGTCTTTTTATCCAGTTTGCCAGTTCGTGTCTTTTGATTGGGGCGTTTAGACCATTTACATTCAATGTTATTATTGTTATGTGTGAATTTGATCCTGCCGTTTTGGTACTGGCTGGTTTTCTTTCCCATTAGTTGACTCATTTTCTTCATTGCAGTTTTGGTCTTTGCCAACTGGTTTGCTTTTGCAGTGACTGGTATTTTTTCCTTTCCATGCTTAGTGTTTCTTTCAGGAACTCTTGTAGGGCAGGTCTGCTGCTCACAAAATCTCTCAGTAATTGATTGTCTGTAAAGGATTTTATTTCTCCTTCACTTACAAAGTTTAGTTTGGCTGGATATGAGATTTTGGGTTGAAAGTTCTTTTCTTTAAGGATGTTGAATATTGGCCCCCACTCTCTTCTGGCTTGTAGGGTTTCTGCCAAGAGATCTGCTGTGAATCTGAGTGGCTTCCCTCTGTGGGTGACCTGACCTTTCTCTCTGGCTGCGCTTAGCACTTTTTCTTTCATTTCCACCCTGGCTAATCTGATGATTATGTGCCTTCGGGTTGCTCTTCTTGAGGAATATCTTTGTGGAGTTCTCTGTATTTCTTGAATTTGAAATTTGGACTGCCTTGCCAGGCTTGGGATGCTCTCCTGAATAATATCCTGGAGCATGTTTTCCAGTTTGGATTCATTCTCCCTATCATATTCAGGTACACTGATCAAGCGTAGATTAGGTCTTTTCAGATAATTCCATATTTCTTGGAGTCTTTGTTCATTTCCCTTCAATCTTTTTTCTCTTGTCTTGCCTTCTCTTTTTATTTCAGTGAGTTGATCTTCAATCTCTGATATCCTTTCTTCTGCTTGATCTATTCAGCTATTACAAATTGTGTTTGCTTCACACAGTTTTCGTGCTGTGTTTTTCAACTCCATCAAGTCGTTTATGTTCTTCTCTAAGCTGGTTATTCTAGTTAGCATTTCGTCTAACCTTTTTTCAAGGTTTTTGGTTTCTTTGCATTGAGTTAGAATGTGTTCCTTTAGCTCAGAAAAGTTTGTTATTATCCACTCTGTGAAGCCTGTTTCTGTCAATTTGTTGCACTCCTCGATCAAGTTGTGATTCTGTGTTGTTGAGGAGTTCTGATCCCTTGAAGGAGAAGAGGTGTCTGGTCTTTGATAGTTTCATCTTTTTTTGCACTTTTTTTTTTTTTTTTTTTTTACCATCTTTGTGGATTTACCTGGCTTTATTGTCAGGGAGCTGCTTGATGGGGTCGCTTGTCTGCCTGTGAAGGCACTACTGAGTTTCTAGCTACTCCTTCAGATTACTAGGAAAGCTTCCTGTGTCTTTTTTGTTTATACTGGGAGATTAGGCCCACCTCTTCTGCTGACCTGTAGGCACTGCTGGGTTTTCAAGAAGGCTGTCCCATTGCTCCATAGACTTCCTGTGTTTTTTGTTAAAACTTGTAGCCCAGCCCCACCCCTCTAGTGGTGGGTTGTGCCCTTCCTCCACTGGGCTGGATCATTCAGGGTTCATCTCAGAATGTGGCACTGGCTGTGCAACCCACTAGAGTTAGAGCTTCAGCCCTCTGGGGTTTGTTGGGGAGGGTAGGGACCTGTTCTGCCACACCAGGCCATCTCCTCCTTTCGGCTTCCCCTTTCTCTGGTCATGGGATAGGGGCCCACCCAGCTGCTCCTGCTTACAGCTCCCTCTCTCTCTGGTCGTGAGGAGGGGATGATAGCTCAGTCCGCAGGCTCTTATTCAACCCCACACTTGTAATTACCGGTGCTTGACTGGCAAAGATCCCCTGTTCTGCGTATTGCTGAGGCTTTGGGCGAAGTACTGTATCTGGACCGGAGCACCAGAGCGGGAGCCTCCGACTCACCAGTCAGATGCACTTTCTGGGTGAAGCAGCACCACTCCCCGCCTTGGTCTGCCCTGAGTGGGCTTTGCTCACCATCGAACCAGACCCATTGAAATGCACCTGGTACCTCGGTTGGAGCTAGGAGATGTCTGGATTTCTGCGTCTGTCTTGCTGGGTGTTGTGCACCAGAGTTGTGTCTAATTGGCCATCTTGGATAGGATCCAACAATTCAGCCTCTTAACATACACTAATGCCAATGAGCTAGTTCTATGGAAGTCTACTTGTTGCAATTTATTTTGTTAAAAGTTAGAATCTTCCTCGGGTTGTAGTTCCAAACAATTGTTAACATAATTATCTGAAATTGAGTAAGGCATAGAACTTTTGAGGTCTTTTTGTTCCCCTGATGTTGAATCTTAACAGATTGTAAAAAAAAATTTTTTTTAATTTTTAATCAAAATAATCAAAGTTGGATTCTTCTCTAAATCAACTCAGTAGCCTTTGCCACCAGCTTTAAGTATGATTTCTTCTCCAGGTAGACATAGCTGGCATTGAGAATGAAGAGAAATGCTACTGTCTATTCATGGAATTCCTGGGATCCAGAAAGATACATTTTTTTTTTTTTTTTTTTTTTTTGAGATGGAGTTTCACTCTTGTTGCCCAGGCTGGAGAGCAATGGCATGATCTCAGCTCACTGCAACCTACACCTCCCGCATTCAAGCAATTCTCCTGCCTCAGCCTCCTGAATAGCTGGGATTACAGGCATACGCCACCACACCTGGCTAATTTTTGTATTTTTAGTAGAGATGAGGTTTCTCCATGTTGGTCAAGTAGGTCTTGAACTCTTAACCTCAGGTGATCTGCCCGCTTCAACCTCCCAAAGTGCTGGGATTACAGGCGTGAGCCACTGCACCCAGCCCGAAAAATACCAATTTTAATAAGACACTAGAATCATGTGATGCTTTGACACCTATCCCCAATATTTTATTGCTTGAGAAGAAAATGTATGTATCTTCTGCTTTGGAAGAAATATATATATTCCTTTGTTTTTGTTTTCAAGTCTCCAGACCTAAGCAGCTTTGCAAAGAGAAACAATATTAATACATACTTGCAATAGCTTAAAAGCCAGTTGAGAGACACTTATATAAATTGGAAGGGATGGAAGCCTGATGTCTCTTCTTTCTATGTTGCTTTGCTGTTGCTTACTCTGAGAAAGTGAGACCTATGTAATATCCTCGGAAGGGTGATGAATTGAGAAAGTTAATCTTCTGGTAGAATTCTCAATTTCAGTGTAATCATGCTGGGGTCGGGGGAAGCATCCCATCAGCAGCCACTTTACAGACCCAGTGAGTTATCGGGACAGAGACTCTGGCATCTCTTTAGGCAGATATCCAGGAAACAAACAAGGGATTAAGAAAAGCTCGCGAACAAGAGCTTCGGATGCCAGCCGCCGTGGTCCAACCCTTATTCTATTCCTCCTCACTGGTTACATTAAAGGAAAAATTGAATAATGCTGGAAAACAAAATCATCACAACCTTCATAAATTCAGACTTTATAAACGGAGGTGGGGATTTCAGAGCAGTGACAGGAGTTTTAATAAAGGAAAACAGAATAACAAACCAGGAATTTTTAAATCGAGGAAATACTCCATGTTGATGAAAGGTACAGCTGTGGAGATTTAAGGAACTGGAGGGAACTGATTTCCCATGGAGAGTCCTCCAGCTCTGGAAGCATTCTTTCCCTGGCATTGATGTTGAACACAATTCCATTCTTTTTTTTTCCTTTCTTGAAATTCCTGGCACAATTTCTGATTTGGCAGGTGGGACCAATTACATTCTTTTGTTCATTGCAATTCAAAAACTACATTTCATTTTAAAACACAAAACTTACGCCCATCCAGAATTACTGTATTCCCGCTATGAACGAATTTGCTGTCATTAGGTTTAAATCAAAAGATATCTGCGTCATATAATTTTAGTTCAAATATAAATTCCATGACTAAAGTTTAATTTCTCAAAGGATGATGATGCCAGTCAGTTCTCAGCTCCTAGAATTCAAGAAATAGAAAATCCTCTAGGTTTTCCAGTGGTTGTGGCTCACTGGAAAACGCACAGGGATTTTGATTCGTTTTGTTTTCTTTACTTTCACATTTGCCCAGGTCAGGTTAGGCAACCTGGTGTAGAAAGAAGAGAAGACAGGGAGTCAGAAATGTGAGTTCTCTTCTGAAGTTTGTCACTTAGCCAAGTGACATTAGGCAAATTATTTAACCTTAATGAGCCTCAGTTTTGAAGTTCATGTAATGGAGATAATCATACCTATTCTACATTCTTCATAGGCTAATTGTGAGCGTCAAAACAAATCATGTGATGGAAAGTTCTGGGTAAAGAATAAAGAAGAGTCAGGCTGGGCGTAGTAGCTCACGCCTGTAATCCCAGCACTTTGGAAGCCAAGTCAGAAGGATCACTTGAGTTTGAGACCAGTCTGGTTGCATATCCCTTCTTTAGTGTAAGAGCAACTGAAATGGTCTGAACTTTTAATATGGCTTATTAGGCCTTGCATAGTCTCACCTCTGCCAGTCTTCTACTATTCCCCTGAATGCTCTGGTTTTAATGAACATCTTTCAGTTCCTGCCACATCATGCTCCCTTGCCATCAACATCTACACCTGCTGTTACCTCTACCTGAAACATTCCTGGTCATCTTTCAAATCTCAGCTTCAAAATCATTTCCTCAGGAAAGTTTACCCTAATCCTTAGACTAGCTTAGGTCTCTCTGAAATACGTTCTCATTATGCTTCTATTTGCTGCAACTACTTGTTTAGTATTTGTCTTCTTAATTGGATGAAGTCTCTATAAGAATAGTGGCCATGTCTTTCCTATCCATGTCTTTCCTATTCACTACTGGGTTCCTAACCAAGTTCCTATCAAGTAATAGAGACTCAATAAATAATTGTTGAGTGAATGAATGAAAGAACAAATTGACAAGAGGTAGCCCTCAATAATTGTTTGTTGGATGAATAGTCTTAAAAACAAATATACTATTAAATGCAACTTGCTGTCCAGAGGAGAGTTGCCCTCAGCAAGCTCACTGCCATGGGTCATGTTATGCCAGAATCTGAAATTCTGGAATTCTTTTTGGAATTGTCTTCAGAACATATAATATGTTCTCCTCAATACTCTAGATAGTGGCAAATATTCAGACTTTGAGATTGGATTTTATTTTGGAAGCAGCAAAATCATGCAGAGCCAAAATGGGTGATCAAGCTGGATAACTCCACCAGAGGTGAAAAATTAATTATGTGTGACTATAAATTAATAAGTCTGAGTTTTCTACATGGCTCATAAACCAGGTCATAAGGCAATTCCAATAGAGAAGTTCCAAAAGTGTTTTGACCTAATGCAGGATTGTTAGAATGTTTGTATAGCTTCCTAAGGGAACTCCTTTGTAGGCAGGGGGCATTGCTCATTTGATGTATACCGTCAGAGATTTAAAAAAAACTTGTTTCTTTTAGACACACTTTCTATGTACATATGCGCTTTCTCCAAGCTTCAGGAAAAGCATAATATGGTAGAGCCCATAAATTAGAATTAAATGTTACTTATCATTATCATTATTGTGAATACTTAAAATAATATGCAAATTATTGATCATCATAATTTGGCCACAGGTCACCACAAAACAAAGTTACTCTAGCCCACCTACTTCAAAATACCTCCAACAAAATGTTATGAAATGTAGATAATCCTTTGCCAACTAAGATAGTTTTCCAGGGTACCAACCACTCTGAGACTGGGCTGGCTCTGTTCATTGAAGTTAATGAGTGAGTCCAAGGTTCACGACACAGATGGTGCCTTCACACTCTGGTCAGACACCTCGAAATATGTATTAATGGTCACAGTGGAAATTGTGGGCAAGAACAGAACTGCAGAAATAAATCTATTAAAAGCAGCAATAATAACTGACACTTAGATCCCCCACTATGTGCTAGAAATTATGCTAAGCTAAGCACTTAATAGCAGGTGTTATTTTTCATTTTAGATAACAAAGCTAAGAGAGGTTGATGATACTCGTTATCATACATCTCTCAATTAGAAGAGCTAGACTGAGAACTCACGGTCCACGTGATTCCAAAGCCCATGTTCTTTCCACTTCACTCAGATTATGTAATGAACTGGAATGAGGCCACCCTCATATGCAAAAATGGTACATTCTTAGATCCCACCTCTACCATCGTAATTCTTTTTGTGCCCATTTTTTTCAGCAGTGTCTCAGTCTTCTGGCAGCTTTACCTTCTTCAAAATGAGCATCAAGCTTTTCTATTGGGTACCTTTTTCTCATAATAACCTACTAAACAGTCTCTCTACCTCTAGTCTCTTCTCTACAATCCATTCTGCAACCAGAGTTGCTTAATGTTGAGCATTTCCTGCCATGTTCTCAGCTTTCCTTAACGAGTTATGCCAACCTTCTAACTTCATTGCCCCCAAAGTTGTTATTGCCCATCCTTCTCAGATGATCGGCCCTATGAAAACTGATTTTCCATTATCTTTACTTCTTGTAGAATGGCAGGCACATTCTTGTAGAAAGGCACCAAGCCTTCCCTATGGGAAATGTTTCTTGCCACTTGATCATTGAGTCTGATATGGGGAAGGGTGGGGTGGTGGTACAGGGCCGATGGAATATTTCTAGTTACTAAATCTGATATCTGTATCTTGTTCAGGTACAGACTCCAGTGTGGGTCTGGACCTTGCTATTGGACTCTGTCAGTCTCTAGGGAACACATCAGCTGTCATAACATTTTTGCCATTTCTCCATCTTGATTATGCCATTACATAGATGGAACCAAATTCAGTTACCACTTTTAACTTTGTCCCCTTTATAAGGTTCTTGGAGAGAAGCATGATTTGTCTTGTGTAGTAGGTAGGCTGGCCCATTGTCTCTGTTTTCATAGCAAAAAAACAATGACACAAGAGTCTTCAGTGCCCAGTGATAGGGAAGCATCCAGCTAAAGAAATTCGAAAGAAGGCTGGGTGCGGTGGCTCATGCCTGTTATCCCAGCAACTTTGGGAGGTCCAGGCGGGCAGATCACAAAGTCAGAAGATCGAGTCCATTCTGGCCAATATGGTGAAACCTCATCTCTACTAAAATACAAAAAATTAGCCAGGCGTGGTGGTGCGTGCCTGTAATCCCAGCTACTGGGAAGGCTGAAGCAGGGGGAATTCCTTGAACCGGGAAGAGGGAGGCAGAGGTGCAGGTTGCAGTGAGCCGAGATCACGCCACTGCACTCCAGCCTGGAAACGGAGCAAGAGTCCGTTTCAAAAAAAAAAAGGAAGAAAAAAATTCAAAAGAAATTAGTAAAGGCTTGTGTCATGAAAATCTGTGAATCAATTTTTTTTCTACCTGTTTACAATTTAGCATACTTTAACCTCATCTCCTTGTGCATTGGACTTCATAGAGTTTATTTTAAGGTCAGTAGAGTCTATTTCTAGCCCATCATTAATTTTAATTCTTTGTCTATCCCTGGCCATTAATCATGGTTTACTTAATTATATATTATAAGCATCTCTTGAGTCATCTCTGCTCATAGAGCTCTTTTCTGGGCCCAAAAAATAATATAGAATTTTATAAGCCATCCTCTATTCTCAAGAGCCTCTTATATTGTAATGAGGAGAGTAAACACATGAAAAAAAATCTTAGCTAAGAGAAATATTTCCAAGGATATAAGAAATAATTAGAAAACGTCCAGGTA
Organism: Cheracebus regulus; assembly: GCA_963574635.1. Taxonomy (NCBI): domain Eukaryota; kingdom Metazoa; phylum Chordata; class Mammalia; order Primates; family Pitheciidae; genus Cheracebus; species Cheracebus regulus. The sequence goes on along the minus strand of CAUYQU010028973.1, from coordinate 25,780 downwards.
TGGTGGCTCACGCCTGTAATCCCAGCTCTTTGGGAGGGCTAGGCAGAAAGATCCATTGAGCCCAGGAGTCTGAGACCAGCCTGGGCAACATGGCAAAACTCCATCTGTATAAAAGATATAAAAATTAGCCGGGGGTTGTGGCATGCACCTATAGTCCCAGCTACTCGGGAGGCTGAGGTGAGAGGATCACTTGACCCTCGGAGGTCGAGACTGCAGTGAGCTGTGATTGCACCACTGCACTCCAGAGGAGACCTTGTTTCAAAAAAGTAAAAATAAAGAAAACATGCAAAGAGGAGAATTATTAGGAGCCTCAAATTGCTATTTTAGTGGGCGTCTTCTTATCCATGTATTTTTCCAATATCTTGCTCAGAGCAGCTTATAATATTATTAGTCTGCTAATACTAATTTTCCAAGGTTTCTGGAAAGTGATTTAGAAGCAGGAATTATTATTCTCACCAAATACACTAGGGAAATAAATCAAAACTGGACTTGTACCAGGTCTCATGGCAATTATAGAAAAGATATTTAGATGTCTTGACTCCTAGCGATTTACTAAAAATAAATTGATTTCTAGGGACATTTGGCCACATATTTCTTCATTATCTGTTGGTCTACATAATTCTTCCTAACTTCTGTAAAGTTTTTAAGTGTGGAAAATAAATTCCAGGATGTGATAATTAGTGATAAAAGGGCTAAAGGTTATCCAGAAAGAAACCCAAGAAGAGAAATATGCACCAAATGTTGAAGAATACTAGCAGTGATTTTTATACTTATTTTACTCTAAATCGTCATTTTTTTGAACTTTTAATCATGATTCACATTAAGAAATACATTTGATCTTAAGACTCAAAGTTGCTATCTTCACTGTGTGAAATGTACTTTTGCCATTATATCTATTTCAACTTTTTTGTTTGTTTGTTTATTTTGAAACTGAGTATCACTCTGTCACCAGGCTGGAGTGCAGTGGTGCGATCTTGGCTCACTGCAACCTCTGCCTCCCGGGTTCAAGTGATTCTCCTGCCTCAGCTTCCTGAGTAGTTGGTAATACAGGCACATGCCACCATGTCCAGCTAATTTTTGTATTTTTAGTAGAGACGGGGTTTCACCATATTGGCCAGGCTGGTCTCGAACTCGTGACTTTGTGATCCACCTGCCTCGGCCTCCCAAAGTGCTAGGATTACAGGCGTGAGCCACCATGCCTGGCCATCTATTTCAATTTTTAAAATTCTGGTCAGGACCCAATAAATGGGTCAAAATCCATAGATTGAAAATTCTTGCTTTAAATTGTCCACAGCTTAAAAACACAAGTATGAGTTAAAGACAACATAGGCTAGTCCAAGCCAACGTCAGTAATTCCACATGATCATTTCTTTTCCTCACTAATAAATATGTACTTAAAAAAAAAAGAAAACCTAGTGTGCTTGAATTAATATTTTCTTATAAGACTCACCTGGGAATGTAGAACATTTTGTTTGCCATCTATGAATCATTACAAGAAATGCCTTTTCTGAATTTTGCACCCATTTTTTAAATAAAGGAAATGATACAAATGATATTCTAATTCCATTTTTAAAAACTTTCAAAAGAAGGAAGTTATTAATAAATGTGCTCAACATTACATAATTTTAGGATACTGAAGAGTTTTTGCTTAGGTTGTCTGTGCTTATTTTAATGTAATAGTCCAGAAAGGATAGACGGATGTATTTGTTGTTTTTGTTTTAAATCAACTAGTGTGAATTTTCAATAGCAGATTTCTGCATTCTCAAATAAATCATTTGTATCAGATTCATCTGTTCCTTTTCATATGGTTTATCACAAGTGGGTTGCATGCAGCTGGCAGACTTACAAACTGGAATTTGGATTCTATTAACAGATCCAGTGAATGATTTCTCTGTAGTATCTGGGCTTCTTCATTGCTACATAGGGTGAACATGGCTTTAGCACAATTATTTAAAGCTCCCTCAATTAGAAATTGCAAGATAGCTGTCATCAAACTCATGTAATGTGGACCAGCCAAATGTCTGGCAGAATCTGTATTTGCAACAGATTAAATACCTACATTGTTTTCTCATCTTGAAGCAAATACATTGCTTTTATAGCTAATGGAAAAATCAGAAGTGTTTCCATTATCTTAGTCTTAAAAACAACATACAACAAAGCAAATCTCAAAGTAAAATGCATGTTTTTTAAATGTCACATTTAGGAAGTGAATAAAATAGCTTTATTTACATCAGAGTGAAACTTAAGCATCATTTTTAAGATGTGAAATATAAAAATAATGAGGGATTAGTAGGTTTTGAGTAAGTAGCATAGTTGCTAAACATAATGAATTTACTGTCTGGAAAGTCCATTTAAAATTCACTCTGCTTCTAAGCAATACTGTGTCATACAGTAGAAAATGCACTAGGATGTATAGAAGGCCTTGAATCTGGTCTTAGCTGTTTACTGATAGTGTAACTTTAGATGATTTGCTTCACCTTTCTAGGCCTCAGTTTCCTAATTTTAAAAATGAAGGTGTTGAACCACATGGTTTCTAAACTCTATAGTATCTTGGGAATGGTTAGGATTGAGTTATGTAGTTAGTATACGAATGTTAACAGACAAGAATTACTGACTCTTTTCTTTCTGTAATAATTAGTTGGTACCTAATATCAAACATGTAGGAAGTAAAAACTGTGTCTTTGTTTGAATGCCATAAAGTTGAAGAAACATTAAAAAAATCTCTGACCATTCTTAGAAACTAATAGAAAAGAGGTTTTGAAAAGTCTATTCTGGGCCATGCACAGTGGCTCAAGCCTGTAATCCCAGCACTTTGGGAGGCCGAGGCATGAGGATCACTTGAGGTCAGGAGTTCAAGAGCAGCCTGGGCAACATAGCAAAACCCCATTGTTACAAAACATAAGAATAAAAAATTATCTGGGTGATATGGTTTGGATGTTTGTCCCCTCCAAATCTCATGTTGAAATGTAATCCCCGTTGTTGGAGATGGGACCCGGTAGCACGTGCCTGTAGTCCCAGCTACTTGGGAGGCTTAGACAGGAGGACTGCTTGAGCCCAGGAGTTCAAGGTTGCAGTGAGCTGTGAACATGCCACTACACTCCAGGCTGGGCAAAAAAGAAAGCGCCTGCCTATCAAAAAAAAAAAAAAAAAAAAAAAAAAAAAATTTAAAAAGTCTATCTGGTTATCTAGGCAAAGCTAGTGATAACTATACTAAAAGAATAAATCCTACAGAAAAACCATTAACAAAGACTGAGAGAGTCATAAAACAGTGTACTCATCCTCTCATATCAGTGAAAAAAAGGCAGTATGCTTTTAGACAATTGAATTCAACAAAAATTATGCTTACTTATGAATACCAGGGCTACCAGCAACAGGGAATGGTGACCATCTGGAGCTAAGAAGTTTCTTCTTCATGTAATCACAGTGATGACATCATTCATAAGTGGCAGAACGTAGTAAAGCATTTATCTTTCATTCCACAAGGTGGTGTGTTTTCTGTTTAGTTGGGGGTAGTATTTGTATTCTGAATCTAATGATGTACTTTGTAAACCATTTTCTTATTTTTGCCTTGTTTGTAGTACATCATTTAGAATCTTGCCTCTGGGTCTAACAAATTGCCCCATGTCAATGCAGATATGTGTACTTGTTCCCAAATGGATAACATATGCCAAGATTTTCTGTATTGCCCTCAACAAACACACTTCTGGGCATCTTGTGGACCCTGATCCCAATGAGAAGTCCAAGTGTATTCTCTCTCAGCAAGAAAATCAGCTTCCCCTGTGGCTACGACTTTAAAAATTAAATACACTTTAGAGAAATAAGATGATCCTTTACCTGTAAATATTATTTGCATAAATATAGACCTGAATGAATTTGTGAAATAATATTAGAAGTAATTCAGAATAAAAAGTTAAGGATTATTGGCAATAAAGTCCACCGGCTTTAACCTCTCTAAGACTCTACTTTAGAGTCATCCAAATATCTGGATTCTGCCTTTCTCTCTCTTTCATAATAACGTCTCCGACTGAGCCTCCTCTCAAATTACTCTCAATGAGTTCCAGGGTTAGTTTCAAGGAATCCAGGTGAAAGATGTTTGGTTGCTGCTTATTTGTTTGCCTTCTAGATATTTGTTTCAAGTACATCTGTAAATTGAACATCAGTGGTAAGGTATGTGGGCCATTTAACCATTCATTCATTTATTTTCTCATTCATTTGTTAAATATTTATTGAGGGCCTTCATTGCTGTAGACATTGTGTTAAGCACTGAGGATGCAAAGATGGAATGAACTCTCCCCTAAGAGTAATATTCATGATAGCATTAAAACTAATATTCAGCAAAGTAAATGAAATTTAATAACTTTTTATTTAGAAAATAATCCTTTATTTCAAATGATTTTCTCTATTGTTTTCTTTTTTCTTTTTTTTTTTTTTGAGACGGAGTTTCTTGTTGCCCAGGCTGGAGTGCAATGGTGCAATCTCGGCTCACTGCAATCTCCACCTTCCGAGTTCAAGTGATTCTCCTGCCTCAGCCTCGTGAGTAGCTGGGATTACAGGTGGGCACCACCACGCCTGGCTAATTTTTTCATATTTTTAGTAGAGATGGGGTTTCTTCATGTTGGTCAGGCTGGTCTCAAACTCCTGACCTCAGGTAATCTGCCTGCCTCGGCCTTCCAAACCGCTGGGATTACGTTGTTTTCTATTATTGATTTAAAGTTATTGTTTCACTTATTTGTTACTTTCTTGTCTTCAAAACAGTTTAGGCTAAGGGTTTAAACACCACATCTTGCCAGAAAAAAAAAAATCAGTAAATGCATTTAAACATTTTGTAAATTTTAGCAGTCTTCTAATTATTATTTTATTTTTATTTTTGCTTTAAAACAAATTTTTATTCTCACTGTATGCTTGGGTCCTGGAATGTTATAAACGTGGTGGGAAATTTCTCCCAGCAGGTCTTTGGGGAATAGATCTCGAAGGTTATGTATTTAGAGAGAATTATTTAGAGAGGTCTGAGCTCAGAGATCAGGAACCAGTACACACCACAAAAGCAAATATGATTATTAATAGGACACATAATGGAAAGTTTAACTGTGTATAAGAGAAATCAATAGTCTTTTTTCATTCTGGGAGGGGCTGACTGTCATGTTAAAAAGTGTCCTAGTTCAAATGCAAAACAAAGGACATCAAATGCCTTCCTAAACTAGAGGATACTTTCAGGTGTTTACCTTTAATAGTCTTTCTGCTCGGGGCATTAAAAATGGTGGATTAAAATGAAAAACATTCTATATCCCGAGAGAAAATAATACTGCTAAATGGTAAGGTAATTCTTATTCAAACTAAAAACGTCTCTTTTTCTTTCACTCAAATTGAGTCATCGGAATGTATAGTATTATGCTTAAGCCAATAAAAGGAAGAAAGAATAAAATACTCAGAAGTAAAACATGTTCATACTTAACACAGTTTCAAGTTAGAAGTGGTTGGTTGATTATCTTACTAAGTTGCTATACAGCTACAGTGTTTTAAGGCTTTAAATTTCTGAAGTGCTGCACAAATATTAATACATTGATTCTTACAACACTTTTTAAAATTTATGTGTTGTCACTGAGATTTCTAAGACAAAGAGAGAAATTTCAAATCATTTCAATGAGGGTACACTGGGCTGGAGGGACTGTGGCAAATTTTAGATATCCTTAAATCAGTTAGTCGTGTTCCAGAGGCAAGAGAGGTACTTCTGGAAGAATTAGGGAACAATTCAAGATTGGATGTGATTGCAGGCCAACATAAACAATAATTGCTACAGATCAGCGTAGAGAGGTGGAAAGCCAGATCAGTCTTAGAGCAATGGGCTATTTTGCTTCTTAAGAAATGGGAGGCCTTAACAGACTATGATTTCATCTTATATCCAAATGACCTCAGCACTGTAGCTGGTTTGAGACTAGAGGAGGGAGTTGCTCTTCCTTGCACTCAAAGGCCGTTTTATTAGCATCTAAGATAGGTGCAATCTTGCTTGTCAAATATTCCCAAACCAAGAGACAATAAAAACCAGGAGCAGATCCCCAGGAGAGTGACCAGAAATTTGAGGGGCAAACATGATGCAGTTTTCTACATGAGTTCTCCCTCCTTGCTTTTTTTTTTTTTTTTTTAAATAAATGAGCTAATTCATGAGATTTTTCAAATGCATTCTTTTGACATATGGTAAGAGGGTAAACATACTGAATTTATTTCAGAGGAAGAAGTAACCTGATTGATTCAAACAGTACCTCGGAATTGATTCAGTAATGTCAAAAGTCACAACTTCTTTTTATCACTGGATTCACGAAATTGCATCAGAGGAAGATATATGCTTGAGTGTGATTGCTCCCAGACATGCATTTTTCTTCCATGGAGGATCTGAACAAATACTAAAAAGCCAACTTGCACTCCTGTGAGTTTTAGTGGCATGCCTCCAGCATGACTTCCCCCTGAATGCTATGCCAAAACCTGTAAAACAGCGAGGATATATCCTGACACCAGTCATTTTCTTTCTGGCATTCAAATTCAGGCTCTTCTGTTGATATAACTATACTCCAGATTTCTTTCTTTCTTTCTTTCTTTCTTTTTTTTTTTTTTGAGACACAATCTTGCTCTGTCACCCAGCTGGAGTGCAGTGGTGTGATCTCGGATCACTGCAACCTTCACCTCCTGGGTTCAAGCAGTTCTCCTGCCTCAGCCTTCCTAGTCGCTGGGACTACAGGTGCCTGCCACCAAGCCGGGCTAATTTGTTTTTTCTTTCTAGTAGAGACGGGGTTTCACTATGTTGGCCAGGCTGGTCTCGAACTCCTGACCTCGTAATCCGCCCACCTCGGCCTCCCAAAGTGCTGGGATTACAGGCGTGAGCCACTGCGCCCAGCCCTGTAGTCCAGGTTTAACTAGCTATCTTGTCTTGTTTTTTTGAGGTGAGGGCAGGAGTGATGAGCAGGCCAGCACTGGAGTGAACATGTGACAAATCAAAAGGATATAAGAAGTTGCTAAATGATAGAAGAGTTCTAAAACCAGAGATCATGATATTCTTACACTTTAAAATGAACAATGTCAAATTCAAAGCCCATCTTAATTGAATGTAGAGAAAACAGACACTGGAATGAAGTCAAGTATGGTGGAGGATTAAGTCTTCATTCCTTTTCAGGAGGGAGAGCCCCTCCCTGCATGCGTGTCACCACGCTAACAGGCGGCAGGAGACACTGTTGCGCTGTGCTCTCTTCCCCAAGTGAGAGGCCTGGGGATGGATGAACTCAGAGATCACTCGCTTGTGAATACGGGGAAAAGAACCCTTTTTTACCGCAAGGATTTAATGTGATGTTGATGGTAAGTGACATGATCACTGAAAACAGATGCCATATGGAGTCTTATTGATTGATGTGCAGATCTCTGACAGCAGAAGCACAGGTTGTCAGTTTGCTTTCGTGGTTGTCTTCCTGAAGATCTAGTCAGGAAAGGCTCATCTTCATTTCAAATGCTGGAATGTGAATCACGCTGACAGAGGAAGACAGGGTTCTTCTAGCTGGCCTTGTTATTTCAAAGTGTAAGCAACAGGGGGAAATTTCTCTAAAGGTGAGACTCAGGAATTTTGAAATCCCCCTTCACAAAGTCTCATCTTTAAATGAAAATTTCCTTTTAAGAGTTCACTAGGACCTGTTTTTATTTTTGTTTTGTTATGCTTTTAGACAGTTGCTATTACCTTTAAAGAGTCTGCCATCTTTCCAGATCTATGTGTGACAACTTTGGTTAACTCAGGGTTTTGTGGAATGAGGGATTACAGCCCCTGGTGCTTTTGTGTGAGTTTAGATGCTGGTATAGTCCAAAGAGATAACATGACTTCACCATGTGTAGTAAAACAGCAACTGACTGAAAGTAGGAACCCTGGCAGAAGGCAGCTAGAGGAACCCCTTCACCTGAACGAAGTTTGCGAGACATAGCTGTTTGCTTTTAATTGGTGTGGTCTGATCAAACAAATCAATTGAATGAAATATTTATAAGCTCTACAGTGAACGATGTTATTTAGACTCTCAAAGGACGATATATATTGTTAGCTACTAATCATGTGTGATTCTGTAAAAAAAAAAAAAAAAAGCACGTGGCAACAACATCAGAAATGATGGCATTGCATAATATGATGCAGCGTTAGGGCATACTTTATTCCAATGGTAGATTCTAATAATATTTTCTGGATTTTTTTTTATCAATTGGCTCATGTTTGTTTTAACAATATTTATTTTTAATAATATTAGATATTTTCTACTATAAAAGCAATACATATTTTTCATTAAAAACATGGATAACATAAGAAAAACTGTCCATAGTTTTACTACCCAAAGACAACCAGTATATTTTTCTGTGCATGGGTTTTTATATTTTTAAAAAACATACCATATATACAATTCTATATTCTGTTTCTTAAACTTCACACTATACCACATAAAATATGTTTTGTGTTAAAGTCTTCTCAATTTCATTTTATCAGCCTACAGTGGTAATTTTCAAATGAATATACTGTGGTATTCTCAGCTATGTTGATGTTTATCACTTTATCATGAGTACTACTGCAAGGAACATTTCTCTGCAAACTTGTATCTCTGCATCTTGGTTTACATTTATATAATTGGCTACCAGACATAGAATTATTAATTTATAAGAACATGTCAAAGGCTTTTGACAGAAATTGTGTGTTTTCCAGGACAATTGTTTCAGTTTATACTCTCTAGCAGAGCACAATCGTGTTCATTTCATGGCTCAATCACATGGTCGATTTTTGAAACTCTCTTGAGATTTCATGAGGCACAGTGGAATTTGGAAGGATATGTGGCTGCTGTTTGACCTTTTCCATAATTCCCTCCCTGTCCAATTTTCTTCATTATGAGATTAATTACAAAATATCTCACAAAACCATTGTGTAAAAAAACCTAGTAAACATAGATGGAAGATAATTCATAGTTTTTAAATACTTCTTAAGCACCTGCTATATGGGGGATTGTGATGAATACAATTGTTTTTTTCAACTGGGGTCGCTTAACAAATTTTAATTTTTCCCAGATGATAGTTGTCTAGAGAATAAGAGGATGAAAAACTTTGGTTAGGGTATTAGGCGACACATTCTCAACCTGGCTCTTTCACTAACTTGCCGTGTGACCTTGGGTAAATTACTTAACCTCTTTGGGTCTCTATTACTTCATCAAGGATGGCATTGAATTTAACCAGATTATTACGAAAGTGCTTCTGACTCTAAGATTCTTTGATACAATCAGAGACATCTTTCCAGAAAAGGATGAGTCTTCTAACGACTCCTCCTTTAAAAGTCCAAATGGAGATTGTGTACAATATTTATTTCCGAAAACTCTCAGTGAGTGCAAATCTGTATTGCTGTATTGGGGTAACTTTCATCTTTCTATCCAGATTTTTCTTTAAATAAATATCATGAATTTCACCTGATCTTTTTGTCAGTTAAACAAAAACAGATGAAAGTTGTAACAAAGAATACTTTAAAAATACAAATATACTACAGAATGTGCCAAATTATACCTGAGCTTTGTACTATAATGGTCACTGGTTTCAGTGGGAATTTCAAACAAATCTTTGAAATCAGAATTTGAGGCTTGTAATTACAGCACAAAAGACATCCTGCCCTGAACAGATAGCATCACTTTATCTGGGCTGCAATTAACACTTTATTTCACTTTTGTATCTACTCTAGAATATGGTGCTAGCAAGGAAAAAAATCATATATTATTTCCTACAGAATATTTAGCTAGATATGTTCTTTAAAGTAAGTTTTATTGAGATGTACTTCATATACCATAAAATTCACTCTTTTGAAGGTATACAATTCAGTGGTTTTTAGCATATGCAGGTTTGTACAACCATCACTAGAGACGTGTTAAATACATAAAATGAAAATGTCTGGACAGTGTAACTAGTGCTTGTTTCTGTTTATTGGATCTGGTATTATGCATATGTCCTTTTTTGCTATTCAAGACCTTGTTTGATTATAAAAGTTTAAACCATTCAGAGTTTATAAAATAATTGGATATATGTTATGGGCACATTTTTAGTTTAATTTGAAATCTACCATCTACTGAATACTACTTGGAAATATTTTGTTTCCATAACAAAAATAATTTAAAATGTGTGTTTGGCGGTTTTATAATACAACAAAAGATGAGTAAGATGCTTGCAAAAGTTTATATGTTTCTGAATGTATTTTAAGTATTTAGAGTTATTTGAAATTTATGCTGCCCTCTATAGACATAATTCTAATGGATGATTAAAAATATCATGCCCAGAGAAAAATATCTGAAGATGATAGAAGGATAATAGTTGTCTTTTCTCTCCATGCCATGAAAAAAAAAAAAACAAAAAACCACTGTTTGTATCTTGAGAAAGCATAGGTATGATTCAAAGCAGTAAGTAATAATCTTTAAGATATTTCTATTTTATCCTGGGTATTTCAAAGGATTGATTATGAGTTAACTAGATTTGTCTTAACCTTTTGCTTTGCAATGAAATTGCTAGCAATTTTTCTTAACTATTTTATAAACAAGCTGAATAACTTGCTTCTGTACTGAATGACTTTCTAGTAATATGTACTCCTGAAGCTATAAAAACATAAAGCTATCATTTTAAATTTAGATTTTCTCCTTAACACTAAGTAAGTTTTCCAATATGACATCTCATTTTTCTTCTCTAGTCCATCTCTTAGGAACTGAATGGGTTGTCACAAATTATTCTCTTACTATTTGATTTGAGAAATTGATACCCATTTTACAGATGAAAAATTTGAAATAAACCTCTCACTAGAGAGGTAAAAAGAGGAAATGAATGTTCTCTCAAGGACCTCAGTACAGATCTGAACAATAAGAATCTCTAAGCGTCTGCACAGATTACTTGAGATGACTTCGAATAAGTCACTTAACCCTTACAATACTTTATTTTTCTCAACTGCCAAATGAGAGAAAAGGGTGGTTTAGTTATATGGCTTGTGATGACTGAAAGCCATTGCATAACATCAAGTAATTGTGTAAGTTCTATTGCTGGGAAGGTATCAACACACTGACATTTTAAATAGAAGCCATACATTTTCTGTGGAAGTTTTATTCACATTGGGAAGCTAGTCAAACTCAATGTAAAATCCACTGAGGCACTATGAAGATATAAGTAAAGTAATTCAGATGATGATATGTTAAGGAGATTATGAACACTGATTTTTATTATTTTGTTCTCTTGGGGGCATTGAGATCTCGGAGAAACAAACTTAGCTTGAGAAGCTTAAGATGACTCATAATGAGACAAGAAAAATGCAACAAAAAAAAAAGCGTTAGACAAAAGAGATCAAATCCTTAGCCGAAAGAAAACAAACTTGGAAACTAGTTAAAGACTGGAAATGGTAGGCATGAGTTTCATTTTTGTGAAGTTGGTTGGTTATTTCTGGAAGTGTTGCGTGTTTTATAAATGCAATTTATATATTAGTTGGATGCTAATTGTCCAACCAGAAAAAAAAAATTGTCTTCTAGAAAGAAGACGGATGTGCTCTGTTGTTACTTTTTCCTTCTGCCTCTGTCAGAACAGAGGGAAAGGGTAAAACTCAAGGCAAAAAGGTCAGGGAGCAATCCCGTGAGTGACATTTGGAGCCAGCACCCCTGTGGGCTGCATTACCTGTCTATGAATGACTGTGCCACAGCTCCACCCAACTGCCCTCTGAAGTGAGTTCCAGCATCATCCAAGGACACAAACATTATTCATTTGAAAAAGTTCCTGTAGTAATATCATCTTATAGAAATGCATGCCATGGAACTTCAGGAAAACTCATATCAGGTGGAAGCAGCTTCTGCATGGAGTTTCTCTTGAAGTGAAACTAAAATGAGTTCCTTTGGTAACCAGGAGAAATGTCGACCAAAAATTCTTTTGGAACTAATGAGTACTTTCCTACTCAAGGAAGCAACTTGAAAGACCATTCAAAATATATGCTGGCTGGCCGGGCCTAGGATCAGTATTTGTTCACGTTATCAAAGCACATGGAGAGTCCTGGCTGCAGAGGGCGGCATCACACTAATGCATCCTTCCCAGAGCGTCCCAGGGCTGTAATGCATCCTTCCCAGAGCGTCCCAGGGCTGATTTGTGGGGAAGAGCCATAAAAGCTCCTTGGTGCCCGGAGAACTACAGTTCACTCTCTTTAAAAAAAACAGCCACAGTTTTTCTTTGTTGGGGGTGAAAACTTTCCTCGACTCTCCAAGCATCCATTCCCAAAGTCACTGTGATCAGATATTTGTGGGCTTGAGAGACAGACACGATGAATGTGTATTTTATTAGAGCTTCTGAAAATACCAGTTGTAGGGCCCTTGAAAACACAGATTTGTCAGCATTTCGCGTTAATAGGCTTTTTATTTGTTTGTTTTTCTTCCTGATTTATAGACAGCACCCCATTATAGAGGCAATATGTCTTCATTTAAATAACTTTCAAGTTATTTATGGCTGGCAAGGACTTTGAGGCTGGGGTGTTTTACTTTGTTTTATTTTTATTAAGAAGTTCATTCTGGTGCTAAGGTAACAGTAGAAATAAAAGCAATTTAACAGAGTTCCCTGGATGAGTGGAGTAATCTGTGTTAATTGCATGACAGATCCAAATTTTTGAGGAAAATGTTTTCATTTCCGGCTATATTCTAAGTTCAATTTATAATAAAAATGATATGTAATCATTAAGTGATGAAAACTCACTATGTGACAAAGTCTTTTATGTCTTATTTCATTTAACTCTTGCTACAAATCCATGATTATTCTCTCTTTGCACTGGAGGAAGCAAAAGCAAAGAGAATCAGTGACTTTCCCAAGAACTCACAGCTCATCATAGTGGAGCTAGGCTGAAATGCAAGAGTTTTCAGGGTAAGATCAGTTCCTTCAGAGCCACGGTAGCTTCTCTGAGGAGAACGACAGGCTAGTAAGTAGGCAGGAGAGCTTCAAGACGGGAAAGCGATGTGACTTGTAAGCACTTGAAATGGGTGGTGAGTGATTGTTTAAATTTGTTTCTTTATTGAACAGATATTTATCAAGTGTTTTGTATGTGCCAGGCTTAGGATAGGAACGGAGGAAACACTGACGTCATCTATAATATCCGGTTCTTGATCCTCTGTCATCCACAGGGGGAAACCCAGCATGCACACAGATCACTGAAACACGGTGCACTCTTGTCACTGCATTTAGTACATCGTATCACACAACAACATGGGGACCCAGAGAATGCGAAACTTACCTGGGGTGGAGGAGAAAAGAGGCTTCCTGAAGGAGATGACGCTTCAGTTAAGTCTGGTGGGCTAGACTGGCCTATTGGAAGGGATGGATGAAGGGCATTCCAAACAGAGGGGCAGCAGAAACCGAAGCCAGCATGGCCTGCACCTTAAATGACATCCAGCTCCCACACTAAAGTGCACAATTTAGAAAATAATTGTGTCAAGGACAAACGGAAGCACCAGAGTCGCTATTTTCTCATCAACCCCTTCATTAACCTAAAAACTGTTATAATAATGCTAAATCTCAAGGTCATTTGTATGGTACCCCCAACCACCAAAAGTATAGTGAAGAATCTGGGAGGGGGAGAAAAATACAAAAATTAACATTTATTGAATACCATTCATGTTATCTCAGTCACTGTTACCCATTTACCCTGTGATATTATTAATGTACCTTGGCTGGGCGCAGTGGCTCATGCCTGTAATCACAACACTTTGCGACGCTGAAGTGGGTGGATCACCTGAGGTCAGGAGTTTGAGACCAGCCTGGCCAACGTGGTGAAAACTTGTCTCCACTAAAAATACAAAAATTAGCTAGGCGTGGTGGCACACACCTGTAATCCCAGCTACTTGGGAGGCTGAGGCAGGAGAATTGCATGAACCTAGGAGGTGGAAGGTGCAGTGTATCTGTTCTATGATATGTCTTTACAATGCTAAGGAAGTTGCTTATAGTTAAGTAACTAAGAAAGGGCAGGGTCAGGGTTGAGACCCGGTGACTCTAAAGCCCATGCTCTTTTAATGGTTTCTTTTCTCATAGTACCCTCAAGATGAGCATCTCAAAGTCTATGTACTGACTTTCCTATGCATTTTACCCATCAGAAAGTGCCTCAAACTCTAACTCAGGTGGTTTCCTTTTATATATCACGAATCTATTCCCACTGCCAGCTCCTCATCATCTCACATATTGATTAAAAATCAACCTCCCAGCTGGATGCAGTGGCTCATGCCTATAATCCCAGCACTTTGGGAGGCCCAGGCAGGCAGGCAGCTTGAACCCAGGAGTTCGAGACCAATCTGGCCAACATGGCAAAACCCCATCTCTACAAAAAACACAAAAATGAGCTGGGCATGGTGGCGCATGCCAGTGAGCCCAGATACTTGGGAGGCTGAGGTGAGAGGATTGCAGTGGGAAGACTGCTGGAGCCCAGGAAGTTAGCCTACAGTGGTCTGTGATTCTGTCACTGCACTCCAGCCTGGGTGACAGAGTGATACCATGTCTCAAAAAAAAAAAAAAAAAGAAAAAAGAAAAAAAAAATTAACGTCCCTCTGGTCTCAGTTTCATCACTACCAGTTCAGTTCTTTTCCTAAAATAGAACTAATCACATCATTTTCCAAACAAAAATCTGTACTGCTTTCCAGTTGCCTTCATAATAAAGCTCAAACTTCTTAGCATAGTACTGTGCTGAAGGCTGTTCTCTTAACCCTGCACTCATCTGTCTGTCTCTGTTTTTTAAAAAATTTATTTTTTTTAGTTTTTGAGACCAAGTCTTGCTCTGTCACCCAGGCTGGAGTGCAGTGGTGCGATCTCGACTCACTGCAACCTCCACCTCCTAGGTTCAAGAGATTCTCCTGCTTCAACTTCCCGAGCAGCTGGAATTACAGGCACATACCACAACACCTGGCTAATTTTGTATATTTAGTAGAGACAGGGTCTCACCATGTTGGCCAGGCTGGTCTGGAACTCCTGAGCTCAAGCGATCCACCCACCTCGGCCTCTCAAAAGGCTGGCCTTATAGGCTGAGCCCCCACGCCTGCTCATTCGCCTGCCTTTTACCATAACTGTATGACACTGGACTACTTACCGCTGCCTAAATATGGTGTGCTCTCTTTCCCTAAAATGTACTTCCCATCCTTCTTAATCTGACAGGATCTGACAAAATCCAGTTAATCTTTTAAGGCCTAGTTTAAATGTCACATCCTCTGTGAAACCTTCTCCTATCTCTTTGTGTTAAATTAATACTTTCATCTTTATACTCCCACAACATAATTCCCACCTTTATTAATGCACTTATCATTTTGTTTTAAAATGGACTGCATACGTGTATGCCTGTTGAATTGAGAGTGCTGTCATACTCACCATCACATATGAAAGTCACTCACAATTCATCATAAGCCAAAATAGTAGACACTCAAAATGCTTACTGAATGAATAAAACTCAGTTATCTGAATTCACAGAGGCATTAAAGATAATGAATTAGGAAGGGGAAAATGAGATTGCAAGTTATGACAGGAATGCTGATTGTAAGGCAACATATAACTCTCAGTAAGAGAAAGAAAGCCACATAAAATATAAATAACTAAAAATACCAGTTTGGGATTATTTGCTATAAAGTTAAATATCCCATTTATTTCAGTAGACCTTGAAGTGGCATTGTTACTGCACAATACAATTGATAGTAATGACCCAGTATCACTATGAAAGCATTTACAATTTATTAAACAGAGTATGTACATTCTTATTCCTGGTGGCATGAGGATTATAGGTCAATGTAATACAGCTGAGAGTACAGAAATAAACTCATGTGTCTCTAGTCAATGGACTTTTGAAAAGGTGCCAAGATCATTCCAATGGGGAAATAATAACTTTTTCAGCAAATGGTTCTGGCACAACTGGATACCCATATGCAAGAGAAGCTGGGTCTGTACCTCACACCATATACTGAAACTAACTAAAAGGCAGTCAAAGAAGCTGGGTCCGTACCTCACACCATATACTGAAACTAACTAAAAGGCAACCAAAGAAGCTGGGTCTGTAGCTCACACCACATACTGAAACTAACTAAAAGGCAATCAAAGACCTAGCTGCAGGATCTAAAACCATAAAAACTCTTAGAAGGAAACCTAGGTGTTGATATTTATGACCTTGGATTTGGCAATGGATTCTTAGATATGACACTAAAAGCACAAGCAACAAACAAGCAAAAAGTAGATAAATTGGACTTCATCAAAATTAAAAACTGTATATCAAAGGACACTATTAAGAAAGTGAAAAGTCTGGGCATGGTGGCTTATGCTTGTAATCCCAACACTTTTGGAGGCCACTGCCTGGACAACATAGGGCCCCCCCTTTTCAACAAAAAAAAAAAAAAAAAAAAAAAAAAAACAAGAAATAAATTAGCTGGGTATTGTGGTAATGGGTGCCTGCAGTTCTAGTTACTCAGGAGGCTGAGGCAGGAGCAGTAGCTAGAACTACTTGAGTCAGGTAGGTCAAGGCTGCAGTGAGCCATGATCATGCCATCACATTCCAGTCTGAGCAACAGAGCAAGACCTTGTCTCACACATACACACACACACACAAAAAGGAAAAGAGAAAAGTGAAAAGACAACCTAAGAATAAAAGGAAATATTTGCAAATCATGTATCTGATAAGGATCTAGTATTTAGAACATATTTTTTAAAAATCTTACCACTCAACAACAACAAGCCCAATTTCAAAATAGGCAAATGAGTTGAATAGTCGGTAGCTAATAAGCACGTAAAAAATACTCAGCATCACTTGTAACTAAGGAAACACAAAGCAAAACCACAAGGAGATACCACTTCGCAGCCACTGGGATGGGTATAATTTTTTAAAAATGGAAAATACAAGTGCTAGCGAGGGTGTGGAGAGGTTGGAACTCTTGTGTATTGCTGCTGGGAATATAAAATGGTGCAGCTGCTGGGGAAAGCAGTTTGGTGGTTCCTCGGAAAGTTATCAGATTTCCATATGATCCAGCAATTCTACTCCTAAGTACCTACCCAAGAGAATTGAAAAGATGTAATCAAACAAAAAATTGTGCACAAAAGTTCACAGCATTATTCATAATAGCCAGAAGGTGAAAACAACTCAAATGTCAATCAACGAATGAGTGGATTTTACAAATGTTAACATTTTGCTATACTGGCGTCAGTGAATTTGGTGTGTATGAATCTGTCCCATTTATTTATTTATTTACTTTGAGATGGAGTCTCACTCTGTCGCCCAGGCTGGAGTACAGTGGCACAATCTTGGCTCACCGCAACCTCTGCCTCCCAGGTTCAAGTGATTCTCCTGCCTCAGCCTACCAAGTAACTGGGACTACAGGTGTGTGCCACCACGCCTGGCTAATTTTTAATTTTTAGTAGAGACAGGGTTTCACCGTGTTGGTCAGGCTGGTCTCGAACTTTTGACCTCAGGTGATCCACCCGCCTTGGCCTCCCAAAGTGCTGGATTACAGGTGTGAGCCACTGCACCCAGCCCCCTTTATTTTTATATACTGTTGACATGTTTGAATGTATAAACAATATGTAGTATTGGTTTATGTAGTTTTACAATTTTTGGCTGAGTGTAGTGCTCAAGCCTGCAATCCCAGCACTTTGGGAAGCCGAGGCGGGCAGATCACCTGAGGTCAGGAGTTTGAGACCAGCCTAGGTAACATGGTGAAACCCTGTCTTTACTAAAAACACCAAAATTAGCCGAGTGTGGCAGCTTGTTCCTGTGATCCCGGCTACTCAGGAGGCTGAGGCAAGAGGATCACTGGAGACCAGGAAGTTGAGGATGCAGTGAACCGTGATTGCACCACTGCACTCCAGTCTGGGTGACGGAGCAAGACCCTGTCTCAAACAAACAAAAAATCTGTATAAAAGACATCATAGCTACCTTACTGTGTTTTGCTTTTTTTACACTCAATATTTTAAATATATTGTAACATCTGTTATGTAATTGTAAGCCATCAAAAGACTTTCACAAATGTCTCCTAACTTGGTCTCCCTCCCTTGACTGTCCGGCCATCTCCACTACAGCCCTGTTTAATTATTTGAGCAGTTGAAAATTCTAATAATCAAGGTCATATATGACATACTTTAAAAACATAGTCATAATGCCTTCTACATGTTTTTCTGTTACAACCAGGATTACAGAATTTAAGCTATAAGACACAAAGCATTAAAAAAAATATACGATTAAAAGGTACAATAAGTACTCAAGAATCTTTGTTTAATTATATTTCAATTTCTGGAGAACACTGTTCATATATATAATTTGAGCATTTTACCAAATTAAAATTATTGAGAAATAGGCATACATTTAAAATATTTAAACAATTTGGGAATAAAACTATGTAGATAAACATAAAGTCAAAAGTATGGGCAGGATAATAAACATACTTAGTATGTACACACTAAACCTGTAGATATTTAGTATCATTAGTTCAGAACTTACAACAGTTGTATTCTCAGACCGGTCTTCAGCCTTCTGAAGGCTCAATATTTGCTTGAGAAACTAATTTTATCAAGGGTGAACTTAGGTTTTTTTCTTTGTTTTGCTTTATTTTTTGAAATGGAGTCTTGCTTTGTCATCAGGCTGGAGTGCCGTGATGCAATCTCAGCTCACTGCAACCTGTGTCTCCAGGGTGCAAGTGATTCTCCTGCCTCAGCCTCCCGAGTAGCTGGGACTACAGGTGCGTGCCACCACACTCAGCTAATTTTTGGATTTTTAGTGGAGGCAAGGCCTCACCATATTGGCCAGGATGGTCTCCATCTCTTGACCCTGTGATCCTCCCGCCTCGGCCTCCCAAAGTGCTAGGATTACAGGCGTGAGCCACTGCACCTGGCCGGTGTTTGACAGTTTTATACATCCTTCAGGTAACCCCATGCCCCACCCCAGTATAGCTACTTTTCATAACCTGTGGACTTCACAAAGGCAACCTCTCTTTTAATGCAGATGGACATTTGTTCTGGCATGGAGCATGGTGCGTGTCCCTGATCCTCTCCTTCCCAACTTTCCCACTTTATGTGCTTGAAGTTGTCGGTTACAAGGCCCCAAAGATGGACTAGAGGTCTGGCTCCAATCCGTATTCGCTGGCACCCGAGCCATTAGGTTAGCAATTCGTATATGCATCTTTCAGGCTAAATGCAAATGCGCCTCATGACCTCACTCGTAACAGTATTTCCCTGGGTGGTATTTCTTAATATGGGTTATTAAGTGCTTAAATATGGGTTATTCTTCTTCTCTGTGAATCACTATATCCACATAGGTGTGGTTGGTTAGGTAAACACAGAGGAGATACATGAGTTAAGCTGAACCTGTAGAAACACTCTATTTTCAGTGCTTATAGTAATGACTTGCACATTTGTAATATCTCTTTCTGGTGTCTTTTCATGGTGGGTGTTGAGTCTGGAAGGAAAAAAAAACGAAGATAGGTGGAGGTTGGTGAGGAATGCTTCCCACTAACAGATCAAGACATCTAAAGGCCTGGCATGGTGGCTTAGCCGTGTCTTCCTAGCTATTTGGGAGGCCCAGTCAGGGAGATTGCTTGAGCCTAGGAGTTTGAGATCAGCCTGGGCAACATAGCGAGACCCCAAATCTACCAAAAAAAAAAAAAATTTAGCAGGGTATGGTGGCATGTGCTTGTAGTCCCAGCTACGTGGGAGGCTGAGGTGGGAGGAGAGCCGAGCTCAGGACTTTAAGGCTGCAGCGAGCGGTCATGGTGTCACTGCACTCCAGCATGGACAACAGAACCAGACCCTGTCTTTAAAAAACAACAAAGAAAGACATCTCAAGTATAGGTTTGCTTTTAAGTAACAAAAATGCACATGAAACACTTAAAACAAAGTTACCACTCAAAAGATAGTTCTCACGTAGATTAGTCACTGTAACTTTGTAATACATTCCAAAATGTGTTTCTTCTTTGAACTTTTAATTGAAATGAAACCTAGGTTAATTAGCATGTGGCTTCTTGTCTCAGAGATCAACACGTTTAAAAACCAGGTGAAGAAATCAATTTCAATGTTAATCTAAGGTGTTTGAAATTTCTTTTAGCTTTAAAGTGCTTCAAAGTATCCAACCTATCAGATCTATTGAAAAACAGATGTGTGTTTAGGCACTTTTCAGCTTGTTTTCACTTCATTTTCATTTTTAGTTTGCATAGAGAAAATAGTTCCTAGTAATAATTGTTTCCAGTGAAAAGAAGTTCAAGGCAAATTGAAAATATTTTTTGAATAGCTCAAGCGATTTATAATTTATATAGAATGCAGTATTGTTCATTCTGTACTCTTATTCATAAATAACATTGTTTGATCATTGTTAACATGTTAGGTCCAAGATCAATGATTTTTGCTTGATAATACCTTGTACTTAAAAGTGTTTTTAATGTTTATTTATCATCTAGTTTTAATGTGGTGGAGTCACAATACATGAAAGAGAATATTCACTAGACCCATCTTTTGGGTTACACCCATTAACACAAAAGTTGTAATGTTTTCTAAAATGCCTTCATTTAATTGCCAGCTATGCTGAACTTTTCACAAGTTGCATCAATAGTGAGTCACTTAAATAAAAATTCACTAGTGTATACAATAGAACAAAAGAAAGAGGCAAAAGAAGTTTCAGCCTCTAGACAGATGTAGAATTTTCAAAAGGCACAAAGAGATGACTTTTTGTCGACTTCTCATCCTATAGAAAAGCTGTAAGAAAAATACCAAAGCGTCTAATACCATGTAAACATTAATAGAAAACTAATATTTCAGCAGGTGTGCGTGTTGCTTTTTCAGCTGAACACAGTAATCCTATGATCTTGTCTCCGAAAAGGTTTTCTTTCCCAGCTATGCTGCAACAACTTTTCTTAAAGGTATAGCTTCATTATCTGGAAATTTCTTGATATCTTTATTAGTTTTTGCTTTTTAAAAAAATTCCATAAAAGTAATTCGGAAAGTAATTATTGGCTCCTGTGAGAATAATTGTTTTGCTTTTAGAATTTCTCCTGTTTAGATAAGATAAATTTACTAACATCTGTTATTAACTATATCATACACTAATATTAAGCTTTATTATAGTCAGAATTATACTTTTTCTTATAAGATATTAATATAATAATTAAGCTTCACTAATCAACAAGTATTTAGAGTATGCCTATTATATACCCAAGACTGGGCAATCTATTGTGTTACATAAATATAAAGAAAAAGTACTGCCTTCAAGGAGCTTACAGTTGATTTAATATTCACATCTATTAATACAGTATTAGGATTATACATGTGTCTGATGCCAAAATAATAGCCAGGTAAATTATCTATAATTGAAAAAGTTATTTTTTTATAAAAGCTATTAAATTGGTGATATATTACTGTGTATTATCATTGCAAACTGTATGTATATATATATATATATATATATAAAATATACATAACTATATTATATATATATAATTTTACTTTAAGTTCCGGAACACGTGTGCAGAATGTGCAGGTTTGTTACATAGGTATACATGTGCCATAAGGATTTGCTGCAACTATCAACCCATCATCTAGGTTTTAAGCCTCGCATGCATTAGGTATTTGTCCTAATGCTCTTCCTTCCCTTGCCCCCCACCCCCTGACAGGCCCCTGTGTGTGATGTTCCCCTCCCTGTGTCCATATGTTCTCATTGTTCAACTCCCACTTATGAGTGAGAACATGTGGTGTTTGGTTTTCTGTTCCTATGTTAGTTTGCTGAGAATGATGGCTTCCAGCTTCCTCCACGTCCCTGCAAAGGACATGTCGCATATATACATCATGGAATACTATGCAAACTGTTTTTAACACTTTCACTTTTCACCAGGTTTCATCAATGCCCTACAGACATGGTGTAAGGGCAAACCTCACCATCCCTACTACTAATGTTTTAATTCAAACGTGCATCCCATTTTGCCTCCCAGCTGGGCTTGCTTTTTGCCTTCTCAAACCTCTGTTATCTACACTGCCCTGGGACAATTTGCCTAACACTTCCTGCTAAAAAGTCTTGGTGGTTTTTCATTACCAACTGAATAAAGTCCAAGCTCTTTAACATGCATGTAAGACCTCTCCCTCTCCCACCCCCAAGCCTTACTTAATCTTATCCTCTGCAACTCTCCATCTACTATAGAATTTGATGCTCTAGCAATACTGAATGGAAAAAAAAAAGGCTGTTACATACACACAACAGCTGTTTCATGCCTTTGGTGTCTTTTTCCTTACTGTGTTCCCTCTGCCAGCATTGCCCTCTGGTGAGTCTTTGCCTGGCTAATTCTTCCTCATCTTTTAGGACCAATTCAAGCATCATTTTCTCTAGAGGTTCTAGGTTGAAGTTAGAAGTCCTGGCTGGGTGTGGTGGTTCACGACTGTAATCCCAGCACTTTGAGAGGCCGTACTTGGGAGGACCACTTGAGGTCAGGAGTTTGAGATCACCCTGGCCAATATGATGAAACCCTGTCTCTACTAAAAATACAAAAAATTAGCTGGGCATGGTGGCACATGCCTGTAATCCCAGCTACTCAGGAGGCTGAGGCAGGAGAATTGCTTGAACCTGGGAGGCGGAGGTTGCAGTGAGCTGAGTTCGCACCACTGCACTCCAGCCTGGGCAACAAGAGTGAAACTCTATCTCAAAAAAAAAAAAAAAGTCTCTTTTTCTGTGATCCCACAACAATCTCTGCAACTCTCTATTCAGCATATTATATTGAGATTATGCATGTATATATGGAGTACATATATTCATTTTTGTATCATCAATGCAACCAAACAGAATGCATGGATTAGTAGGTCTTTTGGAATAAACATACATAGTTCAGTAGGTATTTTTTTCCTGTTTATAACTTTACTACTTTTTAGCGGAGTGCTGTTGGGCAAATCTTCAAAACTGTTTTTTCATCTTTGTTTTGTTTTGTTTGTTTGTTTTTGAGATGTAGTTTTGTTCTTGTTGCCCTGGCTGGAGTGCAATGGTGCTATCTCAGCTCACTGCAACCTCCGCCTCCCAAGTTCAAGCAATTCTCCACCTCAGCCTCATGAGTAGCTGGGATTACAGACACCTGCCACCACACCCACCTAATTTTACGTATGATTCAGCCAGCTGTATGATTCCAACTATATCACATCTGGGAAGGCAAAACTATAAGATGGTAAAAAGATCATTGGTTTCAGCAGAAGGAGGAAGGGATTCATAGATGGAACACAGGATGTTTAGGGGAGTGAGGACCTTCAGGATTGACACCTATGAGTAACCGGGTAGCCTTCTTAATATGCATGTGTTCAACAATAGAAGCACACACACATACTGACAGTATGTGTGTACATACACGAATGCTGTGATCAGTGTAAGAAATCAATGAAAAATTTGATTGTGATTTAGAAGTTGAAGCATCCAGTTTATTATTAATTCATTACTTTCCTAAATAAGAAATTCCAGAATTATATTTTCTTCTGAAGAATTACAGCATGTGAATTTCAGCCAGAGACGTTTTTCAAAATCTTAAATTGGGAACCACAGCTTAGTGGAAATAGGGAGATATGAGTTCCAAATGCCCTGACTGTGGTGGAGTTAGGTGAGAAAATAGAGTGATTTCATTTTAGTGCTGGTTTGTAACATTTCATTTCCTCTTATAAAAGTACTTTGACCTTTGCGGAACACGGGAAATGTAAAAGGAGTGAAAGAAAGACCCACGGGTTCTTTCCAACCCTTCCAGAACCATCTTCTCCAAAAGATCCTTAGACCAGAACACCTGTTTAGTATTATTCAGATGGGTGGTTTTATATCTTCTAATAGCAAAAATGCTAAATGAGGGACCTGCAGGATAATGGTGTCCTTAGCAGCTATGTACTTGGCATAATCTGGCATGTTTACCTAAGAGCTTGCTGTGTGCTTAATATGTGAAGTTCCTTTTCATGGCTGTTTGTTTCTGTTGGACTGTATATGTTAAAAATAATATAAGGTCAAATTCCATAGGAAAGCATGGTTCTGATTGAATTTCCAGTCCCCAGATCTGGACCTAAGCCAGTAGGATCTGGGAATGTGGCAAGGATGGTATGCCTTACATTGCAGCACTCAAAAGTGACTACTTAGGTTGATTAACTAGTGGTGAGGATAGGTTTGGAGAGGTATTTCAACCAGACTGATTAGCAAGTGGTTAGATGGGACAGGAACGCGGGTAAAATATATGCCCCTTCCCTGGAAGGGAGCTAAAAGAATGCCCTGGGCAAAGATGAAAAAATAAGTCAGTATGTGTTCTTAAAAGTGATTTGAGTTAAAGAGTCCAAGCCTTAAATGTAAGTATTTAGCCATATAATTTGGGGCAACTTATTATAGGTAATGTTGCCTTTAAGCCCATTTTTGACTACAAACTAAGAATTAAAATCTGTTTTTTGTTTTTAAAGCTCTATGATGTCCCTAATACTATATTAGTCTAAATTAAGCTCTGAAAGGTTCTGTTTTGTATCTTTTTAATTTCCTTTGTAAAACGCCCCAACAAACACATGTCTGCGTGCTGACACTTTTGGAATTAGTTATTGTACAAACAATCTGTTTAAGAATATCACTCTTAAAAAATACATTGTGATTGTTAATGTGATTGTGAAGATGGTGATTTCTCCAAAAATCAGGATTTTAAGCATTGCTTGGTCACCCTCCTACTCAATTTTTATCTATGGGATTTCAGTTCTCACATTTCTATTCTAGAACACTTTCAGCCTTCTGCCTGGAAGGCCTTTCTCGCCTTTTGAGCTTAATGAAATTCTATTCCTCTTTCAAGGTACAGCTTAAAAAAGATCTCCTATAGAAAATCTTCTTCATCCTCCATCCTCCATTCTTCCCAAGCAAAATTATTCCCCCTATTTCACAGTTCTATAGGACCTAGCACTGTGTCTACTAACCGTACTTGTCACATTTTATCATAGTTAGCATGTTTTTATGATTCTCTCAAATTAATTGTAAGCTTCTTGAGGACAAGAATTGTCTTTTTTCTAGAACATCTACTCCCCATGCTCAAGAAATCAGCATAAAGGCCGGGTACAGTGGCTCGCGCCTGTAATCGTAGCACTTTGGGAGGCCAAGGAGGGCTGATCACTTGAGGCCAGGAGTTCAAGACCAGCCTTGCCAACATGGCAAAACCCTGTCTCTACAAAAAAAAAATACAAAAATCTGGGTATGGTGGCATGTGCCTGTAGTCTCAGCTACTTGGGTGACTCAGGTGGGAGGATCGCTTGAACCTGGGAGGTAGAGGTTTCAGTGAGCTGAGATCATGCCTTTGCACTCCAGCCTGGGTGACACAGCCAGACCCTGTCTCAAAAAAAAAAAAAAGGAAAGAAAGAAAAGAAAAGAAATTAGCATAAAGTCTTACACATGGCTGGCACTTAAATATTTTTTGAAACCAAAGAATCAAAAATAGAAATTCTTCTCTGGAGGGAAGAAGCATCTTTCCACACATTCTCTTGCTCTGTTACTGAACTGGGCTTCCTGTTTGCTCATGTTCCCAACAATGTGAATATGAGCTTCCCGGCTTTATATCTGCAAATCCGTTTATCAGTTTTCTCATTGTGGAATTGGACATGTTCCTTCAAATCCATTTACTTATTTTAAAAGTATGTGGGAGAGAGATCCAAGATGGCCGATTAGCAACAGCCCAGGAATGTAGCTCCCAGTGAAAGCACAGAGAACGAGTGAACGCCGCACTTTCCGACGAATTTTTGTTGCCCACAGACCGGGAGATTCCCGGCAGAGGAGCCACAC
>CAUYQU010028971.1:0-107819 GCA_963574635.1 Cheracebus regulus | reverse complement strand
GGTGTTGGGAAAACTGGCTAGCCGTGTGCAGAAAGCAGAAACTGGACCCCTTCCTGACACCTTACACAAAAATTAACTCCAGATGGATTAAAGACTTAAACATAGGACTTAACACCATAAAAACCCTAGAAGAAAACCTAGGCAAAATCATTCATGACATAGGCATGGGCATGGACTTCATGACCAAAACATCAAAAGCATTGGAAACAAAGGCCAAAATAGACAAAAGAATTACTTTTAATTATAGCTCATTACTTTTATTTTTATAAAATATTCCACTGGATATAGCAACGAGGAAGTTGCTGTGGTAAGAGCTGCTTCTTTAAAGTATTAGTTATTGTGACGGCTTGAAGAAAGAGGGGTGGAGAGATTTTGGAGACAGACTGTAGATGTTTTCGTTAAGTTTTGCTGTGAAGATTGAAGATGAATGGGCTGTGATATGGTTTGGCTCTGTATCTCCACTCAAATCTCATCACGGGGAATTGTAATCCCCACACGTGGAGGGGAACTTGTGGGAGGTGATTGGAACATGGGGATGGTTTCACCCATGCTGTTCTCAGGATAGTCAGTGAGTTCTCATGAGAGCTGATGGTTTTAAAGTGTTTGGCGGATCCCCCTTCACTCCCTCTCTCTCTCTCCTGTCGCCTTGTGAAGAAGGTGCCTGTTTCTGCTTCACCTTCTACTATGGTTGTAAGTTTTCCGAGGCCTCCTCAGCCATGTGGAACTGTGAGTCAATTAAACCTCTTTTGTTCATAAATTTCACAGTCTCAGATAGTATCATTATAGCAGTGTCAACATGGACTGAAACAGTGTGGTAGCCTATTAAGAGCTTAAGGGTGAAGGGAAGACTTTTACTTCAAGTTCACCTGCTAAACAGAGAGAATCAGGTGGAAAGAGAGGGTTGAAGACATAGAAGGAACAATCACAATATACAGTAATATACTTAGGTATGGAAACAGACAGGTGAAACCCATGGGCTTGTAAGGATAGGAATTATTTACAGTGGAACTTCAAGTAAAGAATGGATTGGGCATCCTTTGCAGTTCTATTTAAGATAAGACTAGTTGAAGCAGGAGGCAGGCTTTTCTCACCATGTTATTTCCTTCTCTACCCAGTTTTCGGCAATGTGGAATTTGAGAAAGCAAAAATATAGCTAATATAGCTAGGGACTATTTTAATCAAAGACTTTAGTAAAGGATATCACAGCTGGTTCTAAAATAATTACTTACAAAAATAAACAAAAAATACATTGAGATAAGGACAATAAAGAGTTTTTAGGAGGCTTCATATACTTCCAATGATTTCAGTGAAATTACAAAAAGGTGCAGTGATACCTTTGTGAGTTAGTACAGTTTTACAGTGTTAATCTGTGTATGTTTTTCTATGTTCTGTTTTCCTTTTTCATTTGTTCACTTAGGAGGCATTTTTCCATTATGGACACCAAACCAGGTATGGACAGAATGCAAAGGAGACTCCAAGTCTGTCCCTCTTTTGTTTTCTGAAAGCTGAAGTCCAGAAGAATTTGAAGAAATGATGGAAGAGTTTTAAAAAAAAGGCGATTCGAGGGTATAGTCAAAATGTGTTGACCACATTGTACTGGAGAGTGGAGTTTCCCTTCCAGACTGGAAAAATTTTTCTATGCTTTAGAAGTTTGGGGAAGGAGCTGAGGAAGAATTTTCAAGGTACTGAGATTAGCAGCAATCTACTCTCTGTATCAATTAGCATTGCTGGAAAGGTTGTAAGATCAAAGCGTAGAATGGCTTGCAGGCTGCCTTGGCAGAAGGGATCAAGAGCGGCATCCACAAGGTTTCCCATGGCCCCTGAGCATGGCTTGGAAACAGCAGAACTATTAGAATGTGGCAGGGCCATGCAGCAGAAACAAGGGATAGCTCAACAGAGACCTGTGACCAGATGCCCATACCTCCTACCTCCTTAAATGACTTGGTACCAATTTGTTTCAAAGTCACTAGCTGAATTTTGCTCAGTGCGATCTTACAGTTTCAGAAGAGAGATTTATTTTGCTTTGGTGAGTTTTGAAGGAAGAGGAGGGCAAATACCACAGAGACATAGACACAAAGACGTGGAGAATTAAAACCGTATGGAGGCTGCTCTCTCAAAACCTTTGCAAATCATTAACCAGTACATTAGACTGACAGTGTTTCCTTTGGACTCACTTTAATATAGATGTATGATTCAATAGCACAGAAAGTTACCCATACTCAAGCTACATGACTACGTTTCTAGGTACTGGCTGCTTAAACAGATGAGTCCATATAGCTTCTTCATAAAGAATTTAAAAACTGGAAAAAAGAAAAAACCCTGAGAATGTCTGTATATAGTAATCTTCAATAAAAAAGGGATCAGTGTTAAGTTACTGTTTATTTCAGGATTAAGGTAAAAGAAACCAGTTACAATAAGTGTTTTTCATATGTTTCTTCATTATTCTCACAACAAATATAGGAGAAGAATGATGCTTAAAAAGTATGGAACTTTCTGAGGTAAGGCAACTAGAAGGTTGTAGAATTGGGTTTTGAATGCAGTGCAGATTTACCTCTTTCTTTCTCCTCTGTTCTTTCTCCCCCTTGTTTCCACCAGTGATTCTACCTTCTTTCTATAGCAGCAATATTTATTTTAACAAATGTACATAATGTATAGACCATGCTAATATTTTGTGTCTTTAAAGTAGTAACTTGGTGTGACTATTTCAATGGTATTATTTTTTATAAAACAAATTTAGGGCACTCTTCAGTATTTGCCTTCAAAGGCAGGCTTTGAGTCCTGGAAGAAGAGTTTTACTTCATGTTTTGTCACCTCATATATGTCTAAAATTGACAGTGAATTGGTTACTGACAATTATCATAAAGTTTGGTGTTGAACAACTAGTGGATAATTTAAAAACATTCCTAATGGATAAAAGATATGACATCTCCATTGACTTTAGGGAAAAAAGAATGTTAAGAACTCGTAAGGCTATTTAAGAAAAAGCTTGAAGTGTGATATCATAGCATTTCAGAACTGAAACAGATCTTTACCCATCTTCCTTTTTCATCCCAAAGATACTTTTAAGGATTTAAAGATAACCATATAGATTATCACATTAGAAACACAAAGTTATTCAAGGAAATAACACAAAGTTATTCACCAAGTATACTTTTTCTGTCTTTACACTTTCATAGGACATTGAATTCCAAGAAAGAGATTTAATGTCTACCACTAGAGTGAATGAAACAGTGAAGACAGATTTCTACCTAATCCCTTGAACTAAGGAAAGCTAATTTTTAAGGCTTACTATAACAATGAAGATTAAGAATTTCAAAAAATCCAGGTGGATAAACAATATCAATATTATATCCTTAAAAGTAGGAAATTTTACTCAATGTGTTTTAATTTTATTTAAAATAAGGATTTAAATGCTCTAGATTTTAATAATTGCTCTTTACTATTATTTTTATGATGCAGAAATATTGCATGTGTTATCCTGTCCTATAACTCAGTTAAAAGGCTGTTTGTATTGTCTGACCAACAACTTTATCATAAATAGTTCTAAAATTTTGACAGTTGTTCATAGTAAAATTCAATTTTCTTTTAACTAAAGACCGTTTTACTGGTCAGTAAGACTAAAATTTCTTTTTTTGCCACATGTAAAAATCTATGCTGTGGGAATAGTATTATTGATTTGCTGGGTAAAAGATAACCAAAAATTGTTTCGAGCAATAAATGTATATCTTTTTATCTTCTAAAAATGTAAATGAAATCAAATGTTTCGGCCATGAAAATCTGTTATTATTTTATTCCACAAGATAAACTATTTTCAAATATCCTCACATTTATTATTACCTAGAATTGAATATGTATTTAAAAAGTTAATTATAAAAATATACTACTAAGTGGTTTAATTAACCTAATGAAGAAAATATTTTTTAATAAAGAACTCTTCCTTTAAATAACCCTTTAAATGACACTTAGGTTTTTAGTTTTTAATACCCTTTTCTGCAAATGTGCAAACTCTCTGAAGCAGCACTATTTTAAAAGTATGTTGATTATAATATTATTTGAGTAGATGGCAGCTTTCTGGGGCCAGAAAGTATATCTTATTCATCCTGGTATTTCTAGTTCTTAGCATGATTCCTAGAGAAATTCCTAGAACCAGAAATTCTAAGATGATTTAATTGAATAAATAGATGAATGAATGTTTTTCCATATAAAGCATCTTTATAATATCTACAGCTTTAAAAATTATTGTATTTGTATTGTTCAAATAGAAACATAGCTTTTGAATTTCCTAATGCAAGTCCAATCATTTAAAATATATTGCAGTTAAAAAATAAATCAAGAAGTTATTTATTGGCTGCTCATATAAAAATAAAATACAAGTTACAATACCTAAAAATTTTATTTCCTTGAGGAGATATTGAATAATGACAATGCTTAGTAAAGATAAACTTGTTTAAATTTATTAAACCCTCGAAACTAGGCATGAAATTTAGGTTTCATGAGGTAAGCAATAAAACCAATTATAAGTTGTATTTATGATTATGATTATGATTATTATTGCTACAGGATCTTGCTCTATCACCCAGGCTGGAAGGCAGTGGTGTGATCATAGCTCATAGCATTCTCCAACTCCCAAACTCCCATGCTCAGGTGGCTCCCCCGTTCACCCTCCTGAGTAGCTGAAACTAAGTGTGTTTTTGTTTTTGTTTTGTAGGGTCTCACTATGTTGCCGAGATGTTCTCAAACTCGGCCTCAAGCGATCCTCTGCCTCGGTCTCCCAAAGTGTTGAGAGTACAGGCATGAGCCATCATGCTGGCCAATTTTAGATCTTAATCAAGGGTTTAAGTATGATAAGCTTAGGATTTAGAAAAAATGAATCTGATTCCATTGTAAGAAAACATTGAATGATAAGACTGAAGACAGGGGGATCAGCTGAGAGGCTGTTGCTATAACTCAGTGTAAGCTGTATGGTAGACGTGAACATAGAGGGATGTAAATAGAAGGTATTTAGCAGAAAACATTGATGAGACTAAGTATAGGCAAAGAAGAAGTTGAATTCAAAATTTCAAGCTGATCTGACGAAAAAATGATGGCATAACCTTGAACAATTAAGGGATGAGGGAGAGGGCTTGGAAAATTTCATTGGTTTTAATCTCATTAAATTGGAAATGACAGTAAAGAATCAAAACATGCAATGAAAATATTTTTAAAAACTCAGCAGGCCATTTAGAAGTGTAAATGATAATACAGAGCTAAATATATATTTTTGAACATAACCAACAATGTGGCAGTAATTGAATTTATGCTAGGGGAGCTTGCTGGCAGATTATGTTGAGATGGAAGAACAGAGTCACACTGATCTCTACAAATTGAAAATGAAAGTAGGACAATAAGTTGTGTAAGAATAAATATAGGAAATTCAGAGAAGGAAGAAGAAACCAGATTAAGGTAGGAGATGCAGATAGTAGAGAGAGTTTCCAGAAAGAGATACAGCTATGGCTATGATATGCAGGAATCTACGCCTGTTATCAGCTCAGGAAAGCAGATTCTTAAGTTTTCAGGAATTTTATGCATCAGTTTTTAAACGCAGCAATTAAATAAATGAAATTATATAAACTTCCAAGTAAATAAAATATGTTAACAACTA
Source organism: Cheracebus regulus (assembly GCA_963574635.1). Lineage (NCBI taxonomy): Eukaryota > Metazoa > Chordata > Mammalia > Primates > Pitheciidae > Cheracebus > Cheracebus regulus. Next base: position 102,178 of record CAUYQU010028971.1, on the reverse strand, counting down.
AGTTAATAAACACTAAAAATCTCATCAATTTCTAATTATTTTACTACCTCTTTCTATTATCCATACTGCTTAGTTTATTTGTATATGTTATTTATGATGTGGAAATACTAGATAATGGTGTTTTATTTTACATCTCTTTCTAATTTGGTATACAGTGATGTCACATTGGGAACTTGAAATTAGTAGCGGTGAGAATATTTGCACCATGAAAATGACACATGCTAAAAATCAGGGTCGATTTATGATGATGTTGATTATCTAAGTAAAGAGGTGACAAACTGTAGCCCTTGGGCAATATCCAGTTCATTGCTTGCTTTTGTACATAAAGTTTTATTGGAAGACAGACACACTCATTCATTTAAATTGTCCATAGATGCTTTTAGATTACAAAGGCAGAAAGAAGTAATTGTAGCAGAGACTACCTAGTCCATAAAGCCTGTTTACTATCTGACTCTAGAACAATTTCTCTACTTTTGACCTCATGTAAGAAAGTGCCAGAAAACATATTAATAATGCAGATTAAACTTAAAAATGTGCTGTATGTACAGTTGTTATATTGTGAAGACCATAACATTTGAGAAAATTTTTTTTTGCACTTGAAAACTATTATCTGATTCAGCAAATGTTGCTCACATCACTGACAGATGTGTAAACCTCAAACATACCTGTTTTATTTTTATTGTATTCAATAACATAAATAAAAATGTCAACTGATATCTACCTTAGAAATAATTTCATTTGTCAATTTCAAATATAGATTGACTGTGGATATAAGAGTTTAAAAAGAATCAACAAAAATATTCTGTGAGAATTAATTGGCTACATGAAATTTTCAGTAAAGAATATAACATATTTTGTTACTATTTGTAAATGATATAACACATATCCTTCATGTCAGTACATTTATGATATTTAATTACATATATACATATGTTTCTTTTTATTTAGCCAGCAGGTTGTTAAACAGCACACTATTACATAACAGTTTCAGAACTAATGAAGTTTTGAGAGAACGGAAAAGGTTGTTACATTTAATAAGAATAATGGAAATGTTGTTACATTTAATAAGAACTAGAATGCTTGTGATTTGGAAAACTATCAATCGGTTAAAAAATTCTCAGAGCAATTAACTCACATTTTAAATCTATTTTTCTTTCATTCATTTAATAGATATGTAATCGATTACTTGCTGTATTAGTCCATTCTCGCATTGCTATAAAGAAATACTCAAGATGAGTAATTTATAAAGAAAAGAGGTTGGGCTCTTGGTTCTGCAAGTTGTGAAGGAAGTATAGTGACTTTGGTTTTGAGGATACCTCAGGAGGCTTCCAGTCATGGTGGAAGGCAACTGGAGAGCAAGACCTCTCACCTGGAGGGATAAGAAACAAGAGTGAGGGTGGATGTGACACAGACTTTTAAACTGCCAGATTTTGTGAGAACTCATTATCAAGAGAACATGCATGGTGCTGAGATTTGGGCAGGGACACAGATCCAGACTATGTTACTTGCTACTTATTGAACATGATATTAAGTGATAGATACACTTTGAAGAATTAAGTAGAGACACAGGTTGTATTTTAGAATTTATAATTTGTTGTAGAATGCCAATGATACAGGAGTCAATACAGAAACAAACATACAGTTACAAAATTATATGAACAGACTATAGAGTCAGTGGATAACAGGGCTGAGGTGGAATTGACTTTTTGGTCAGTGTATCTGGGAATGCCTCTCTGAGGAAGTGCTATTTCAGCTGTGGCAGAGCCTCGGGCTGCGGGTATTGTGCCTGGCCAAAGGAAAAGCCTGTACAAACATCCTGAGGATCTAAAGTTTTTTAAAAAATTTATTCTCTTGCAATAATAAGGTACCCACTTTCAATTACTTCATTAATTGCAAAAGAAACTAAATTTTATCCTTATTTGGGTTATAGACAGTTACTTTCCTCTAAAAACGTCAAAGTTCATCATGTGTGGAAGTTAATTTCCCTAGTTTCCTTGTAAAACTAGTGTGGCCTTCTCTGTATGTTTACATATGACCTTCATTAAGGCTAAGAATGTCTTCATTTAGATTTTGGCTTTATAGAACACGAATATTGGGTTTCCCAATACTTTATGTTAAAGGAGGATAATTCTTTTTCTCTCTTCACTTATGTGTGCCTGAATCTTTAAGTGATACTTAGGCTCAGCAGGCATTTACACTCTTACCCAATTTGAATTTTTTTCCCTTAATTTATCAGACCTTGAGAGCCAGCATATGGCTTGTTCTTTAGTGTCTTACAAACACTGGATAAGTTTAGGATTATTGTGGAAGTGTGCCTTTTGAGAAAAGATTAATTGAGTTTTCTCATCTTTTATTCTTGTTACATTATTATTATTTTTTTTAACAAAAGGCTAAGTCAGGTATAAGAAATTGTTCAAATGATAAAGATTAGGCTAAAAATTGTGACTATTTCGAAATGTCAGCTGAAATCTCACTGTCACTTCTCCCCTTTCTTGCCTGCTTTTATTCCCCCACATTTAAACTTCTTTCATTTTCTTTTCTTGGGCCTTGAAACCCTTCTCTCCAGTGCAGGCATCTAGAAATAAGTCATGGGATGTGTAAAATGAAAATATCTTGGGACCCTAAATCACTAAGCTACAGGGAAAAGTCAAGCTGGGAACTGCTTAGGGCAAACCGGCCTTTCATCTATTCAAAGTCACCCCTCTGCTCACTGAGATGAGTGCATATATGACTGCCTCCTTTGGAGACGCTAATCAGAAACTCAAAAGAATGCAACCATTTGTCTCTTCTCTACCTATGACCCGGATGCCCCCTCCCCACCTGGAGTCATCCCAGTCTTTACTTTGAGTTGTCCTGCCTTTCCAGACCAAACCAATGTTCATCTTGCATATGGTGATTGATGTCTCATGTCTCCCTAGGATGTATAAAACCAAACTGTGCTGTGACCCCCTTGTCATCATGTGGCACATGTGGGCATGACCTTTCCGAGTCTGTATCACAGGTGTGCATCCTCAACTTTGGCAAAATAAACTTTCTAAAGTAACTGAGACTTGTCTCATATTTTCCAGGTTCACAGATGTATACAGAAAATTGGGGAAAAAAAAAAAAACAAGAAAAAAGTGTCAGATCCTTGGCTTTTAAACTCAAAATCTTCACTTCTTATGCAAGAAGAAAATATTTACAAAGAAAATTTGTTATCCAGTTCTGAACTCTCTGTTCCTGCCAAGAGTGCCTCTGAACTGTGGAGGGGACTAGAAGAAGAGAGGAAGCAAAATGGTTAAACTTGTTGAGGGGTCTGCCTCTATTCTGTACTCAGAGTTATTTCAAAGCAGATAAAGGGAGTACTGAGAAAAAAAAATCCCAAGAGAATTTGGGATGTCCAAAAGCAGAGGAAACCAGATTTGAGAATTCCTCAGGCTCTACTCTTGTAGGTATTTCCTATGTTGATGAGAGTGTGAGTCCTGATGGCATTTTGTGGTGCCCAAGATAATAAAGTCCTAATAAAGATTTCAGGTTTGGCTGGGAGTACAGGCTCAAATCTGTAATTCCAGTGCTTTGGGAGGCCAAGTAAGAGGATCGCTTGAGATCAGGAGTTGGAAATCAGCCTGCACGACATAACGAGATCCCTATCTCTAACAAAATTAAAAAGAATTCTGCTAGATGTGTGATGTACGACTGTAGTCCTAGCTACTCACGGGCTGAGGTGAGAGGATAGCTTGAGCCCCGGAGCTCAAGGTTATAGTGAGCTAGGACTGTACCACTGCTATCCAGCCTGGGTAATAGAGTGAGGTGCTGTCTCTAACAGAGAACCAAAAAAAAAAAAAAAAAAAAAGAATTAGGAGTTTCGGGACTCCAGAGAAACAGAAACATAGCTAAAACTTTCCACTACCTTCAAAGAGGAGGCACAATTAGCTGAAAGTAAGAACCAGTAGACTGAGTTGATTTCTCAGTTGTGGTTGTTTGATGCTATTGCACATCATGGAGTGATAACACACATGTCAGAGACTGGCAGTAAAAATAGGTGGAAGGACAGAAGCCAGGAAAGGCAGAGGCCATCTCAACAAATGACCATGGCTTTCAGAGGGAAGCCACAGACAAACATCCTCGCCTGGCCTCCTCTCTCTCCATATAAGCCCCTGAAAATTAGGTACCAAGTTGAGAGAACGAAAAAGGAACATTTTGAATGAAACACATTTAAACTTGAAATGAACCTGAAAATTCTGTGATCAGGTGGCGGGGGCTTACTATTCATTTGTTCAACATATTGTTGACCAATGAGCCAGCCACTGTCCTAGATATTTGAGACATACTGAGGACAGAAGGCTATGACCTCACGAATCTTGTGTTCTGGCAGGTCAGCAAAGGAAAAAGTGAGACAGTTGCAGTATTACATGTGAGGGTCAAAATTGGCCTCATTTTGGCGGTAAGATTAAGCAGACTCTTGATAGTGGTGAGGTGATTACCTAATCTGGGATTTGGAGAAAGAGCATTCCAGGGGAGAGGGAGCAGGTGGAGCCGAAGTCCTCCGGCAACAGCGCACTAGGAATAGTTAAGGGAAAGTAGACTAAGTGATTAGAAGTAGTAGAAGAGGGCATAGAGAGAATGGGGGGCAGATCTTGGGGGCTTACAGCTCATTTGACAGAATTTGGCTTTTATTTTGGGTAGAAGAGAACTCCATTTGAGTGTTAATGAAAGGAGAATGATCTGATTTACTAGTCCAAGGAGACAGAATGATTGCAATGAGATCAGTTAGAAGGTTATTGCTACAACCCATGCAAGGGATGATAATAGCCACAGTGAAAGTGAGCACAGTGGTCAGATTCTGGGTATATTTTAAAGGTGTTGTCTCCACCTTTTCCTACTGGACTGGATGAAGGATACGAGAGAAAGGAGGAGTCAAGAGAACTCCAAAGTTTTCTGTCTGGAGTTACTGAAAGAATGTTGTTGAGATCCCCTGAGATGAGGAAGGCTGGCTGTGGGGCAGGTTGGGATTGGAGAAGCAATCAGGAGATGAATCTTGAGCATGTTAACTTTGGAACATTTGATTTGAAATTAAGAAGTTTTCAGCATAGATTTTAAAGTCATGGGGCTGAATGGACGGCTGGTTTCCCATTAATATGTTTGAGTAATCTAACCGACCATCTTACAAATAACAACCATAAGTTCTAGACAAAATACCAAAAGAATGACTCAAAGGCTATGAGAGTTTACAACCCAGGCTGATTATGGAGGAAAAATAAAATGCGTAAAAAGCATTGGGCAAGATTCTCATTTTATAGCTTTTATCCTGAACATGATCTTCAATAGTTTCTGCAGAGTGCCTAAAATCTAATAGAAAACCTCAAGCTTTTTTGGCCTAAGGAACAAGAAGACAACATTTGGGGCAATTATAGATAGTAGAAAGTGAATGGGAAACAGAGAGCCAGAAGGGGGAGGCCTAATCTCTGTGAATAAATCTCTGTGAATAAACTCTATCTGGCTGACACTTGAACCATTCATGTGTGGGAAAGACTTCGGCTAAGAACAACAAAAATGAACTGACATTTGAGCTACCTCTAGAGAGAAAGATTTTGCAGTTTGAGTCCAATTAAATTAACTAATAAAACAAAAATTCCATTCTTTGGAGGAATAAAATAGAATATAGAGTCTCTACAATATAACATTTGCAATGTTCTGAATATAATCTTAACATATAAACAAATCAGGAAAATGTGACCGTTCTCGAGAGAAATAAGAACCAGTGGAGGCCAACCCTGAGATGACTCATTGTTAGAATTAGTGGGCAAGGATTTTAAAGTTGCTGTTTTAACTGTGCTTGTATTAGTCTGTTCTCACGCTGCTAACAAAGACATACCTGAGACTGCGTAATTTATAAAGGAAAGAGGTCTAATTCGCACACAGTTCCCAATGGCTGAGGAGGCCTCATGATCAGGTGAAAGGCAAATGAAGAGCAAAGTCATGTCTTACATGCAGCAGGCAAGAAAGCATGTGCAGGAGAACTCCCCTTTATAAAACCATTGGCTCTCATGAGACTTATTTACTATTACTAGAACAGCATGTGAAAAACTCACCCTCATGATTCAATTACCTCCCACTGTGTCCCTCCCATGACACATGGGGATTTTTACAATTCAAGGTGAGATGTGGGTGGAAACACAGAGCCAAACCATATCATTCCACTCCCAGCCCCTCACAATCTCATGTCCTCACATTTCAAAACCAATCATGCCTTCCAATAGTTCTCCAAAGTTAATTCATTCCAGTATTAACCCAAAAGTCCATGTCCAAGGTCTCATCTGAGACAAGGCAAGTCCCTTCTGCCTATGAACCTGTAAAATCAAAAGCAAGTTAGTTACTTCCTAGATAGAATGGGGGTATAGGTATTGCATAAATACAGCTGTTCCAAATGGAAGAAATTAGCAAAAATGAAGGGGCTATAGATCCCATGCAAGTCTGAAATCCAGCAGGACAGTCAAATCTTAAAGCTCCAAAATGATCTCCTTTGACTCCATGTCTCACATCTAGGTCATGCTGATGTGAGAGGTGGGTTTCCATGGCTTGGTCAGCTCTGTCCCTCTGGCTTTGCAGGTTACAGCCTCCCTTCTTGCTGCTTTCATGGGCTGGCATTGAGTGTCTGAGGCTTTTCTAGGCCCACAGTGCAAGCTGCTGGTGGATCTACCATTCTGGGGTCTGGAGGATGGTAGCCCTCTTCTCACATGTCCACTGGGGAGCGCCCGAGTGGGCACTTTGTGTGGGTGTTCCAACCCCTCATTTGTCTTCTGCACTGCCCTAGCAGGGATCCTCCGTGAGAGCTCTGCCCCTGCAGCACACCTCTGCCTAGACTTCCAGGCATTTTCATACATCCTCTGAAATCTAGGTGGAGGTTCCCAAACCTCAATTCTTGACTTCTGTGCCCCTGCAAGCTTAACACCATGTGGAAACTACCAAGACTTGGGGCTTGCACCCTCTGAAGCCACGGCCTGAGCTATACTTGGGCCCTTTTTAGCCATGGCTGGAGCAGCTGCAACACAGGGCACCAAGTCCCTAGTCTTCATACAGCAGAAAGGCCCTGGATCTGGCCTCAGGAAATCATTTTCCCCTCCTAGGCCTCCAGACCTGTGATGGGAGGGGCTGCTGTGAAGGTCTCTGACATGCCCTGGAGACATTTTCCCCATTGTCTTGGTGATTACCACTGGACTCCTTATTACTTATGCAAATTTCCTCAGCCAGCTTGAATTTTTCCACAGAAAATATTTTTTCTTTCTGTCACATCATCAGGCTGCAAATTTTCCAAACTTCTATGCTCTGCTTCCTCTTGAACATTTTGCTGATTATAAATTTCTTCTGCCAGTTACCCGAAATCATCTCTTCCAAGTTCAAACTTCCATATATCTCTAGGGCAGTGGCAAAATGCCACCAGTCTCTGCTAAAGCAGGCAAGAGTCACCTTTTCTCCAGTTCCCAACAAGTTTCTTATCTACATCTGAGACCACCTCAACCTATACTTTGTTGCTCCTATCACTCTCAGCATTTTTGTCAAAGCCATTCAACAAGTCTCCAGGAAGTTTCAAACTTTCCCATATAGTCATATCTTGCAAGGTAGTAGGCAAGAAAGCATTTACAGGGGAACTCCCCTTTTTAAAGCCGTCAAACCTCATGAGACTTATTCACTATTACAAGAACAGCATCAGAGAAACCCACCTCATGATTCCATTACCTCCCTTGCATAGCTCCCACAACATATGGGGATTATTAAAATTTAAGGTGAGATCTGGAGCTAAACCATATTAGTGCTCAATGAGGAAAACTAAAGATGCTTATAATGAATGAATATACAGAAATTCTTAACAGAAAACATAAAAGAGAAGCAAATGAAAATTCTATAACTAAGATACACAGCATCTGAATTAAAGAATTCATTGAGTAGGCTTAACAGTAGCATGAGGATAAGATAGGAAAGAGTCATTGCACTTGAAGAAAGATCAAAGAAATTATCCAATCTGATAAAGCTCGAAAATAAAGATTCAGAAATTTGAATGGAAATTTAAGAATGTGATATCAAAAATTCTAACACAACTGTAATTGGAGTCTGGAAGAAAAGAAAGAGAATGAGCCAGAAGAATTAGTTGAGATAAAAATGGCTGAACATTTCTCTGATCTGATGAAAGACTCAATACTACAGATTCAAGGACCTAAGCAAACCCAGATGAAGGTAAACATAAAGCAAACTATAACTGATCTCTTTATGGTCAAACTTTTGAAAACCAAATCTAAAGGGAAAATCTTGAAAGCAGCAAGATAAATGTGACTCATTATCCACAGGGAAACAATGAACAAAGCCATAGACTTCTAATGAGAAATCATAGACACCCGAAGATGTTGGAATAATGTCTTTAAAGTGCTAACATAAGCCATGGAACTAGATAAGATCACTAAGGAGGAGGTAGAAAAGAAGAACTGAGCAATTACATAGACACAATCAGAGAGAAAAGGAAAACCAAGAATGGGAGGTGTCCTGGAAAATGTATCTAAAAGGAGAGAATGATCAAATGTGTCAAGTGCTGCTATTGAATCAAGGACAGAAAGCTGACCATTGGATTGAACAACATGGAAGTAGTAATAATCATGGTAGGAACAGTTTTGGTAGCATGGCTTAAAGCTTGATTGTAGTGGGTTTAGGAGAAAATTATTGGAAATAATAAGTAAAGGCAACTGAAAGAGTTTTACCTTGCATAGGGAGAAATGAAATGGAGTACTAGTCAATGTAGAGTAGGATCAAGAGAAGATTTTGTTTTGTTAGCATGCTAGTTAGCATAATCCAGTAGAGAGCAATATAAAAGTGAAAATATAAGACAAAAAGGGAGCATTGCCCAATTTATCAGTTCTGTAGAAGAAAAGATAAAACAAACAGCCAGTTGAACTAAAATAAAAAAAATTGTACACAGGAATACGTAATTTGAATTCTCATTTCTCCTCTATATTGTGCAAAGCCCTTTGCTTCCCAGCCTTTACTATTTATAATTTGGTCATTTTCAATGTAATATTTGAAAAGTGTGTCTATTAAAAATTATGTAAAAGTTTATGATTTAGGAGAGTAACTGGTTTGTTCCTTTGTGTTTTAAATTTGTGAACATTCTTTAAACAGTGAACAGGATGTATTTCAAAAGCTGTTAAGTTTTAAGAAACTCAGAATACATTTTTCTCATAATATTTATGTTACATGAGGTAGTTTATTCTGGTCAGTTCATAAAATGGTATAAAGTAGCTGAATTGTATTACTGATTACCTGGGAAGTTTCAGGTGTTCAGTCTTATAATTCTATGGTAAAATTTATTCCAATTTCCAACCCAAGATTCTGGAACACGCCTCCCATTATGAAGCGGGCCTCAGGGTGGGAGTGGAAGCAGAGCCTCTTGGTCACACTCCGCACCCTCATCTTCCAGCACTGAGGGTAGACTATTAAGGCTCTCATGGCACCAAGGGTCAAGGCAATGGGATAATGGAGATTCTAGACATTTGTTTCCTCATCAGTGAAAATCAAATGAAGACCCAGAAATCACTCCAGCTACAGGGATGAGAAGGACATTTCAGCAGCTAGAGTGTGGTGGTGAGTTCCTGGTTATATGGCTGCTTCTATACAAGAGTGTGCTAAAGTCCTTTTGTGCTGTATAAGCTTATGTGTGCACATGTATGTGTGTGCAAACTGGTGGGCTATTTTCTTTCTTTTGGTATACACTGAAGTCTTGTTAACCTGTAAACTCAACATCTAAAAAATGTCAGTGAATAAGCTTTTGTTCAGATCTCTGCTATTATGAGTAAGAGAGATAAGTGGCTATTAAATAAACTAAAAGCAGATTTATTCTCGTTTTATTTTTTACATTTAATTTGTTAAAAAATTTATTATTATGGGTACATAATAGTTGTATGTATATATGTGGTACATGTGATGTTTAGATACAGGCATACAATGTGTAATGTTCAAACCAGAGTAATTGGGGTATCCATCATTTAAACTGTTATTATTTTAGAACATTCAATATACATTAAAAGTATACATTAAATTAGGGTTAACTATAGTTATTCTATTGTGCTATAGAACACTAGATCTTATTTCTTCTATCAGCTGTATTTTTGTACCCATTAACCATCCTCACTTTATCCCCCAGTTCCTATTACCCTTCCCAGCCTCTGGTAACTGTCATTCCACTCCATCTTCATGAATTCATTTTTGTTTTATTATAGCTACCACATAAACATCTTTCTGTGCCTGGCTAATTCCTTTTTCTTTCTTTCTTTCTTTCTTTCTTTCTTTCTTTCTTTCTTTCTTTCTTTCTTTCTTTTTTCTTTCTTTCTTTCTTTCTTTCTTTCTTTCTTTCTTTCTTTCTTTCTTTCTTCTTTCTTTCTTCTTTCTTCTTTCTTTCTTCCTTCCTTCTTTCCTTCCTTTTTCTCTATCTTTCTTTCTCTTTCCTTCTCTCTCTCTCTCATCTTTCTTTCTTTCCTTTTCTTTTTTGTCTTTCTTTCCTTCTCTCTCTGTGTGTGTGTGTGTGTGTGTGTGTGTGTGTGTGTGTGTGTGTGTGTGTGTGTGTGGAGATTGAGTCTCGCTCTGTCATCAGGCTGGATTGCAGTGGCGTGATCTCGGCTCACTGCAACCTCTGCCTCCTGGGTTGAAGGAATTCTCCTACCTCAGCCTCCCAAGTAGTTAGACTGTAGGCCCATGCCGCTACGCCCAGCTAATTTTTTGTATTTTTTGGTAGAGATAGGGTTTCATCATGTTTTCCAGGCTGGTCTCAAACTCCTGAACTTGGGCAATCTGCCCACCTCGGCCTCGCAAAGTGCTAGGATTACAGGCATGACCTGGCTATTTTCACTAACATAATGTCCTCCAGTTCTATCCATGTTGCAAATGACAAGATTTCATTCTTTTTTGTGACTGAATAACATTCCATTGTGTATATGTGCCACATTTTCTTCATCCATTTGTCCGTTGATGAATACTTAGGTTGTTTCCATACCTTGGCCATTGTGAATAGTGTTGCAGTAAACATGGGGGTGCAGACATCTGTTGATTTCTTTTCTTTAAGCTTTATACCCTGCATTCACATGTATTTTAAAGCATGCACGGGAAAAGTCCATTTCTGATGCATTCGGTACATACAAGATTGTTCAGTGATAACGGGTGTACGTGAGTAATGATACGTGGGACAGGAAAACAATTCTGAAGAGAATTCTGAAAAATTCATAGTTAAATTGTTTTCAGCATAGATTTAGTAAATATTCTTTGTTAATCTTTGAACATTGGCAAACCATATAATTTCTGTGTGAAAGGAATGTTAACCAGAGCAGCTCCTGATTTTGTGGGTGAGAACTTAACGGTTTTGTCTTTTAAGTGGAGAGAGACTTTTTTTAGACCTATTTAAGTAGTTTTTGTTTTCTTTTCTTTGTTATTCTTCTGGGTCATTATTTAACTGTCTCCATTCACGATTTTTTACCTATCTAGAAATGTAAAGCTGATATTTTTAGATATGCATTCGATTTTAAGAATTGGAAATATATTTGCCTATTTACAAGGACACTGAATGACTTTAAATTTCCTGCATTAAATGTTTTCTATATGTACCAGGAAAGAGCTTGGGTTTAAAAGGTTTAGAGTAATTGTAATTATGACTTGTGGAGAGTATGAATTACAGCTAAGTAATTTTTTTTCTTTTTTCAAAAGAAATAGGTACACCTATGTATATTCTAAGTACTTAGAGAATCTTAATTGCCTGCCTTGAGGTAGTATTTAGGAGAATGATTAAATTGGTTAAGACAGAGAAAGGAAACCTCCAAGAGGGCGTGCAGTTGTTAACATTGCTTCTGTGATTGAATTTAGGATTTATAGCACCTTACATTTTTTTAAAGTTGCATGTGGTTTTTGCATATGGTGTTAGAGATGACCTGAATTATTCATAATGATATATTTCATGCTAATTCACTGGAATGTTTCTCAAATAATAGTAATTTCAATTCCTCACTTTTTGGAAACTGCATTTTCTGCAGTACCAAGATCTCTCCCTTGTCATTGTGTTCTTCTGTGATATCACTGGTGCTGTGATCTGGAGCTATTTGTTCAATCATGACCTGTGGGGCTGTCTTAACCTCCTTTAAACTTAAGTGCCAATCACCAGTCTGGATATAATTACACTTTGGTGATTTCTTTGAGCTTTAAGGACTAATGAATAGCCTCAAGTATTTAAATAACTGCTTGAACTTTGTTAATCGATACAAACTGTCTGCAATAATTCCACTTAGTCTGGTATGCCACCCGAACAGCTTTATCTTAGGTTTACATACTTAATTGATAGTGTTGAATGGTACATGATAGTTACATGAGACTTTGTCTTACTAAACTGCATGCGATAACCATTTTAAGTCATATTTTAAAGCTGTATTCCAGTTTCACAAGCAAATACATTAGAATCAGTGTTTGTGTTCTAGACCTGAACAAATATTATTTTATGTCAAATTTTGTTAGTCTTTTGTAAACATAGTAAAACTCATGGATTCAAATTATGGTTTACATTTTTTCCACATTTCAAATTTATGCAAGCGTATATTTACTTTTCAATTAATATTCAAGTATTTATGTAAAATTTATGAAAATGTTACAAAATAGTTTAATAATGATTTGAAGGCTTATTTTCATTGTAGTATTTTATTGATATTCTATGTAAAAAATAATCAAGATATGTCTGAAGGAATAGTTGGGTTCAGAGATTATTTTCTTTCCTAAAACAAAATCATAAAATGTACAATAAATATTGATCTCAATCATGATTAATATATGCATTTTTACTGTAGAAATTATAAAAGTAAAAATAATTATAAACAAGTGTTTCATTGAGAATTAATCTTAGTGTCCCAGATTTAAACTAGCTAGAAATTTCTGTGTATGAATTCTTATTCTAAAATGTGTTTGACATGTAACATTACGTAAGTTATGAGACTCCTGTAAGCAGCTGTTTCCTCATCTGTAAGATGGGAAATAATGATGAAGACAGGAATAATTATGTTAAACACTAAACATTTCTTGATATTTCATGGATACTCAATAAATCCTACCTCATTCCCACAGGAAAAAAAAAGTCTTACTACTTTTAGTTTTGCTTTGATTGTATCCAGAATTATGACCCAGATTTGGCTTTAGATGACCTTGAACTACTTTCAGACACAAAATTATGCTCTCAAACTATTATATCTGACGCCATTAATGCTATTTAAAGGAAACTTTCAGAGAATCTGAAGGGAATTTATTTTTCTGAAAAGTAACTAGCTGAGAAAGTCTAAATTTGTTTGAATGTATACATTTTGGTATGTTTGAAAACAATGGTGATGTTCTATAATGAATCATATATTGATGTGTTTTTCTTTAGTGTATTCTCTCTTGATAAGTGGAAGATTGTATACAATTAAATGTCATTAGGTATTATTAAATCTAAGTCATGAAATGGATCATTCCCAGATTGCTGACCTATATATTAGTATAAATATTTTTTAAGTGTTTTTGTTTGATAGTTTTTAGTTGTATGTGTACATGTCTTCTTTTTTGTGTTAGCAAGTAGTCTGGTATAGTAAATAATATTCAAAACAAATACTGGCTACAATATTGAATAGGTATGTGCCTTCAGAGTTCTGTATGGCTATTAAGAAATGGTTTAGCATTCAGGAGATTAATATACTGTTAAATCAAGGTTAGTGTAATGCTGCTTCCTTATATATTAAGTTTGGCCTAAAAGTTTCTCTGTACATCATGAATTATAACAAGTCGAGGTGTAAACCTACCATAGCCCACACCTGTGCCAATCACTGAGTTTTGGCCAATCAAATATAGCCAACTGTTTGAACTGTATTCAAATAAGGCAAAGGCTGAGTTGTAATCAATCCGGGTGTTGTCTGTAGGTCGCTTTCCTTTTGCTGTCCGAAATCTTCTTGCATCATGTGGCTGTGCTGGAGTCTCTATGAATCTGCTGTGATTCTGGTATCTCCCTGATTCACGGCTTATTCCTTGCTCAGTTAAACTCCTTTAAATGCAATTTAGCTGAAGTTTTTCTTTTAGCAATACTCAGAACTTTGTTAAAAAGGAAGTAAAGGATTTGCACATGTCTATATTGTCAGAAAAAAAAATACACGATTCTTGTCATGTTCCAGAAAATAATACACATAGCATACTTACTGATGTAGAATTTTCTCTTTTCTTGGTAGCCAACAACAACATGGGGGTATGAGCACTTGAAATTTGGCTTGTGTTACTGAGAAACTAAATTTTAAATATTTACTATTAATTTCTTTTATTTACATTTAAATAGTCACCTAGGAGACATAATCTGGGACAGCATATTGCTAGATTCATGAGCAATTTTCATATACAGTTAAATTTATGCCATGGCTTGCTTCCGACAATACCTGGAACACAAGTGCCTTGCAGTGCCTATCCCTTAACCAACCCCCTCATTGTTCAGAAATGGCCCAAGCAGAAGAGTACAAAGCAATATAATGTTCAGACGTCCAAATATTGTGTCCCTGTCTCAGAGTCCCCAACAGAACTTAATTTCTGATTTCCTTTTGACAAATGATAAACTTGGTAGATGGTGATCATGATATTCAACAACTATAATAATTAAACGCTATGTCCCTTTCTGTGGTATAGTGATAAGAACTGAGAAAACAGAGATAGAACAAAGGGAGCATTCTTATCACTAGACTCTGCTCCTTATCTCTTCAGTGAGTCTGTTGACAGAAATGCCATATTCTATTCAGTATTATTATTGGGCTTTGTTATGAGGCATTAGTTTAGCTTGTTACGTGAAAGTCACTAATTTGAGTAACACAATACCATTTGATAAAGAAGGACATTGGTATAGGAATCAAATACAGAATTTGATTTTCAGAATTATTTTCTGATAATAAAATATAAATTATTGTAATAGTAGTAAACATTATAAATGAAGTACACAGGGTTAGTGATTTGGGGATCAAAGAGCCATTGCACATAAATCATTAACAAAAGTTGTTGGGACACTGACACAAAAATCTGTATGTCTTCCATTAATTTAAATCCAGATTTTTTCTTTTATTATAAGAAAATATCAAGCAGCTGATATATAAGCAAATTAGTGCAACATGCTTTTCAAAGTTAACTTAATTATGATAGAACACACACACAAAAAATGCCACATAGCTGCTTTTATTTTTCAGTCTAGATTTCACAATAAATATTCTAGGTAATTCAAATAGTGTTCTCTACCATTAAGATTTATTTATAGGGTGGCACATAATGAGAAATTCTGACACCTACCATTTAAATAGGAATATTTCCACAATGTTTTTGCAGGAATAAACTTTCAAAGACTTTAGTGCTAGAAACTTCGTGGTAGAATTTTAGTAGATGCTGATAATATTTCTGCCAGAAATTGCAATCAGGCTCACATTCTACTTAAAGATATTCTGGAAATTAACAGAGTAGCAATCTGTTAACTATCTGTAGAGGCTCACCTTCCTTTTACAAACTGTTAATAATACTCTGGTGACACATATGTGATAATTTCCACAACCAACAAAATTTTCTGTGTAGAAAGAATGAATGCTTTGAGGTTAAATGTTTATATTTTTTGAAGCTTGCAATGAAGTCATGTGTTTTTTCTTTCATATATTGTTTTAAAATTTTCCATTTATATTGTTATTCTCTGAACTTTAGTAATAATTACAGATTCATATGGAGCAGCTTATCAAATATTGGAAGAAAACAACAGAAATAATAGCAAGAGCTACTGACTTTAGAAGAACTGAGCCCCGAACTGAGTTCAAAGCTAATTGCTCTTATTTTGGATATACATGATAGAAATTGGACACCTATATGCATTTGATGTACCAATTCCTTTCTTGATATGTAACTTTTAAAAAGTCTGTGTAATTAACCTATTAATATAACACTGACACTTGTTTAAATTTGCTGTCTCCCATTCCATTGGAAAGATCTCTGTTTAGAACTACAGGAAATAAGAGCAAGTGTAGATATTTCTTGTAATAAGTTAATAATGAAGGGAGAGCTATCATTACCACATTGTAAATTATACAGTAAATCTTAAGTAATTTATTTAGTACCTTAAACACCCAGGAAATTTCACTAGTTGACAGCAATTAAAAATGCAAATTAATTGCGTACTCCATCCCACATCTGAAATAAAAGGAAAATGTCAGAAATAGGCTAATTCTGGTTTCCTTTTAAATATCATGTTTTTAATTTTTTTTAATGTTTCTTTAATCTTTTCAGAAGTGCTTAAGGATTTGGAAGATGTTGATTAAAGCATTTCCTCTGATTAATTATATTTTGGCTTTCAACTGTTTTATTTTATTTTAAAATCAAGTGCACACACATTGTCTAGATTATATGAGCATCTGCTCTTCCCAGTCTCTGCAAATATTTATATAAATCTAACTGCCACACTGATCCCTCCAAGTTCTCACTGCTTACCTAATCCTGATTGCATCCCCTCATTAAGCCATCTTCAGGATATGGAAACATAAATAAAACAGATGAACAACCTGCATTTCAGGGATATTTGTGTGCATGGCTTGCCACTTAACTCATGTTATTAAATTCTCAGAATTCATTGTAAAGTCACAGGGTTTCCTTTACCTCTCCTTTCTTTAATGATACATTTGATTATTATTAATCTAAAAACTACAGGCATACCTCATTTACTGTCCTTTGCTTTATTGACCTTCATTTTATAAGTTGAAGGTTTGTGGCAACCCAGCATTGAGCAAGTCTATCAATGCCATTTTTTTTCCATCAGCATGTGCTCACTCCATGCCTCTGTGTAGCATTTTGGTAATTTTCACATTTCAAACTTTTCCATTATTATTATATGTCGTGGTGATCTGTGATTACAGATATTTGATGGTACTATTATAATTGTTTTGGGATGCCACAAACTGCACTCATGTGACAGTGAACTAGATAAATGTGGTATGTGTTCTTGACTTCTCCATCAACCGGCCATTCCCCTGTCTCTCTTCCTCTCCTTAGGTCTCCCTACTCCCTAAGACACAACATTGTTGAAATAAGCCCACGATGTTTAATAATCCTACAATGACCTCTAAAGTGTTCAAACAAAAGGAAGAACTGCAAGTCTCTCACTTTAAATAAAGAGCTAGAAATGATTAAGTTGAGAGAGAAAGGTGTACCGAAAGCTGAGGCAGGTAGAAAGCTAGGCCTCTTGCACCAAACAGCCGACTCAACAATGCAAGCAAAAGGTTCTTGAAGGAAATTAAAAGTGATACTTTAGTGAATACACAAATAATAAAGTGAAAGGGCCTTGTTGCTGATATGGAGAAAAATTTGGTGGTCTGGATGGAAGATCAAACCAGTCACAACATTCCCTTAAGCCAAAGCCAAATCCAGAGGAAGGCCCTAACTCTCTTCAATTCTTTGACAGCTGGAAGAGGTGAGGAAGCTGCAGAAGAACAGTTTAATGCTAGAAGAGGTTAGTTCATAAGGTTCAAGGAAAGAAGCCATCTCTATAATATGAAAGTGCAAAGCTAAACAGCAGGTGTCGATGGAGAAGCTGCAACAAGTTTTTTAGATCTAGCTAAGATTACTGATGAAGGTAGATTTTCAGTGTAAATGAAACAGCCTTACACTGGAAAAAGATGCCATCGAGGACTTTTGTTCCTACAAAGGAGAAGCCAATGCCTGGCTTCAAAGCCTCAAAAGACAGGCTGCCTCTTATTAGAGGTGAATGCAGCTGATGACCTTTGGTTGAAGCCGGTGCTCATTTACCATTTCAAAAATTTTAGGGCCCCTAAGAATTATACTAAATTTACTCATCCTGTGCACTAGAAATGGAACAACAAAGACTGGATTACAGCAATCTGTTTACAGTGTGATTTACTGAATATTTTAATCCCAATGTTGAGACCTACAGCTCAGAAAAAAGAAATTTCAATATTTTTCACAATATTTTCAAAATGTTTGAAAATATTACTATTCATCGAGAACACATGGGCACAGGGAAGGGAACATCACACACTTGGGTCTATTGGGGGGTAGGGGAGCTAGGGAAGGAATAGCAAGGGGGGATTGGGGAGGGATAACATTAGGAGAAATGCCTAATACAGATGATGGGGAGATGGATGCAGCAAACTACCATGGCACGTGCATACCTATGTAAAACTCCTGCATGATCTGCTCATGTACCACAGAACTTAAAGTATAATAAAAAAATGAATAAAAAAACAATGCATCTGGCAACTCAGGAGCTCTGGTGAAGTTGTACAAGGAGACTAATGTTGTTATTATGCCTGCTTATACAGCATCCATTCTGCTACACATAGATTAAGGAGTAATTTAGACTTCCAAGTTTCATTATTTAAGGAATACATTTTGAGAGGCTATAGCACCATAGACAGTGATTCCTCTGATGGATCTGGGAAAATTAAATTAAAAACATTTTTGAAAAGATTCATCATTCTAGATGTCATTGAGAATATTCATGATTTATGGAACGAGGTCGGATAGTCAGATATCACTATTTATAGGATTTTGGAAGGAGTTGATTCCAACCCTCATGGATGACATTGAGAGATTTAAGACTTCAGTGGAGGAAGTAACTGCAGATGCAGTGGAAATAGCCAGAAACTAGAATACAAGTGGAGCATGGAGATATGACTGAATTGCTGCAATTTCATTATAAAACTTGAATGGATGAGGAGTTGCTTCTTATGAATGAGCAAAGAAAGAGATTTCTTGTCTACTCTTGGTGCAGATGCTAGGAACATTTCTGAAAGGACAATGAAGGATTTACACTACCTTAGTTGATAAAGCAATAATAGCAGGGTTGGAGAGGATTCACTCCAAGTTTGAAAGAAGTTCTAATGGGGTAAAATGCTATCAAACATCGTTGCCTGTTACACAGAAATAATTTGCGAAATCAATGCAACGAACTTCACTGTTTGCCTTAAGGAATTGCCAGTCATCCCAACATTCAGCAACCATTACCCTTATCAATCAGCAGTCATCCACATTGAGGCAAAAGCCTCCATTAGCAAAAAGATTCTCATTCATGGAATGCTCAGATGATTGTTGGCAATTTTTAGCAACAAAGTATTTTAAATGTACGTACACTTTTCTAGACATAATTCTATTGCATAATTAATGGACTACAGTGTAGTGTAAACATAACTTTTGTATGTACTGAGAAACCAACACATTATTTAGACACGTTGTTTTAGTAATTGCTTGGTTGCAGTGGTCAGGAACAAAACAGGCAGTATCTCCAAGGTTTACCTGTATTTTGGATATAAAGGCCTTATCGAGATGATTTACTCTTTTGTATGTCCTCTATACATTGAATATGACTGAAAATTTAGAATTTATTAGGCAGTTGAAAGGTAACATATACATGTTGAGTATCTCCTGTATTTGTTTTCCCTTTATTCTAAGTATTTGTTCCTTTTTTATCTATCTATGGACTAAGAGAATATATAGAAATAGCATCCCTCCACGAAGATGGAATGCTAATAGTTTCTATAAAGACTCTCTTTCACCTGGGTTTTCTTAACTTAATACAGCTTTCATATGGGGACAGTACTTTAATCTGGTGCCTTCACTTTATTTCACTTTGATACAGAGTGAGAGACATCTATTTGACTTCATTTTACAAATTGTCCTTTGACCATGTAGTTTCTGCAGACAGAATGATTTTTTTATTGTAAATATCTAAGACTGAGAATTTCTGTTCTTGCAGCTTTATGTAATTATGTTCAAAGCGGTTTGAGTTAAAATGGAACAGATGTGTCTATCTTTAATTATGGTGTAACAAATTGTGTTACTCTAAGGCTTTATTAAGTGAAACACTCATCTTTGTATAATAATGGGTCAGACAATTTCAAAATGATATCAGTGAACACAGTGTATTGCCTATTCTACTTAGACTTCAAAAGAACTTTCAAAACTCAGAGGATGTACATGTGAAGCCAGAAGACACTATGAAAATATACATATTTGTTTTTTTTTATTCTAAGTTAAGTGAAACTTATGATAAATCTTAATGCCATCTAAGTAAGACAGAAAAGCTAACATTTCTGTCTTACTTACATGGCATTAAGATTTATCATATGTTTTAGATATATCTGAAATATGTAAGATTTATCATATGTTTAGATATATCTGAAATTTACACGCTTTAGATAATCTGCTAACATAGACTTAGCAGATATATCTAAAGAGTAATGAGAACATTCAGTTCTTTATATTGGAAAATATCATTTTAGGGTTTCCTAAAAACCCTTTTATATTCTTTTGTGTAAACACTGTCTTAATAAATGAGTGGCCAGAAAAACCCATTTTCTTTGGCAACACTCTGAAGTCAGTAAACAAAGTCCTTTTTACTGACTGTCAGCTACTTAGGGAACCAAAATATAGTAAAAAGAATATGGACTGGTACAAATCCTGTGAAATGAGCCCCATCTCAATGTTTCTGTTTCTGTCAGTTGTACCACAATCCTTTTATGCTTCTGGATACATCCAACTCTTTTATGTTTTTTATTTCTGCCTTTTCTTAATATGTCACCAATTACTATTTTTATTTCTGAACTGTTTTCTTGAGATGCAATTTTTGCTCCATTATCATGACCACCTGAATCCAGGCTCTATTTCCTCATACCCAGATTACTGCATCAATTTGCCAAATTTTCTTGACGTTTCTTTCCCGTTTTCCATTCTTTTTTCAGCTCATTACCAACTAATATATAAACAATGATTTTATTATTTACTTTTTAATTTCAATAGTTTTAGGGGTGCAGGTGGTTTTTGGTTACATGGATGAGTTCTTCAGTGGTGAGTTCTGAGATTTTAGTGCACCCCTCACCTGAGAAGTGTAAGCTATACCTAATATGTTGTTTTTTATCCTTCACCCCACTCCCAACCTCCCATTCTGAGTCACCACAGTCCATTATACTGCTCTGTATATCTTTGTGTCTTCAAAGCTTAGCTCCCACTTATAAGAGAGAAGATACAGTACTTGGTTTTCCATTCCTGAGTTATTTCACTTAGAATAATGGCTTCCAGTCCCTCCAAGTTTCAGCTAAAGACATGATTTCATTCTTTTTTATGGCTGAGTAGTATTCCATGGTGTATATATACCAGATTTTCTTTATCGATTCATTGGTTGATGGGCACTTAAGTTGGTTCTATATTCTTGCAATTGCAAATCGAGCTGCAATAAACATGTGTGTGCATGTATCTTTTTCATATAATTTCTTTTTTGGGGGGTAGATACCCAGTAGTGGGTTATCTGAATTAAATGGTAAATTTGCTCTTAGTCTTTAAGGAGTCTCCATACTATTTTCCATACTGGTTTACTAATTTACATTCCCAGCAGCAGTCTCAAAGTGTTCCCTTTTCACCACATCCATGCCAACATCTATTTTTTCTTAAAATTATGGCTATTCTCACAGGAGTAAAGTGGTATTTCATTGTCATTTTAATTTGCATTTCCCTGAGGATTAGTGATGTTGAGCAAAAAATGGTAATTTTGGTTTGATGGATAACTTCTTACAATACTTTGGTAGCTCAAGTTTTTTATACAAGGCCATACTTTTGTGTCTGGTTTTCAGGATCATCCATAATCCTTAAGCACCTTCTTGTCACCACTGCTTAATAAAATGAATGCTATGATTTTCCTTTCATTAAGTGCCTTCATTTTCTGTATTTAAACACAGCCTTTACTAGGCAGAATGGTTCACTGCATCCCAACACATGTACATTTACCCTCTCCCCATGCTCTTTTTCTAGCTGAGGACAATCTGGTAACTATCTCTTTCTCATGAAACTTGCTTCCTTTCTTGAAAGGCCAGATTCTCCATTGCGCTTTCTTCTTTTTCATTTTCCTCTTTCTCTGAGCTATCAATCAATTCAGTTTTAGTTTATACCTTGTTTCCTAAGCTGATTTTAACTCCTCTGAGGACCTCAATCTCCTTTTGAAGAAAACGTTTTTTTGTAGAGTGGCTCAACTCTAATTATAATCTGGCTTATTAATTGGCATGCCTTCTCTGAGGAATTCATTGCTAGGACTGTCTTCTTGTTTATTGGGATGAGAAGGAGGCAAAAAGATGACATGGGCAAAAGAGAAAATTTGGAAAATGAGTATTTTATTTTATTGCAATGTCTGTGCAATTGTTGGTCTTAGGGGAACCAATACACTAAATTCAAAGATGATGGAAAAAAAAAAAAAAGCTTCACAGAGTTGTAGTAAACACCAGATGTTGAAAGAGAAGCTTATCAGACTACCTTTCAGCTTTCATCTTTAAGAGATAAATTACAACAAAGAACCAAAATAAACATGAAGAAAACATTGAGTGAAAATGTAAAGCTATAGATTTCAAAACCGAAGGCATATCCAGACAGCCCTTGTCAATATGTTTCTTTACGATTGAGGGCTGTTGCTGCTAGAGGTCTCTAGGTTCCTGTATGATCTGTTGGTCACTGTACTTCAGTTTCCCAACTCTTACCCCCAGTAAACATGCACGCTCACATTTTTAGCATCCAAAGAAGGGAGCAGAGCTTGATTTTCTGTCAGGCAGAACAGCAGGATAGACAATGTAGTCTAATACTTCTTCCTGCTAATCCTCAACACAGAACTCTGAATTCTCATCTAAGGAATAAGAACATCATTAACTCTGATGAATTAGAAATAAGGCAAGGACCGAAACTGAGTTACTTATCCAATATTAGAAAATGAAGAAATGCTCATCACTGGATTCACTTGCCTCACTAAATGTATTTTATTACTTGAACATATATAGTAAATATATAATTTTTCTTATCCTTTAATAAGAGAAAACTTCATTCATATTAAAAGTATAGACTAGAGATGGAAATTAAAAATAATATACCAGAGAGGACTGCTACAAATCAATGATATCTTATTAGATAAATACATCTGTTTTTGTAGATCAAATAATGAGGTATCAAGTAGACATGGCTTCAAAGAAGATGTTGATGTCTTTTTTTCAAAATTCAAAATTATTATAATATGCACTGTAGAAAATTCAGACAGATTCAAAAGCCCAAAACAAAAAAGTTATCCTTGATCCCATCCCACTATCTAGTGATAACCATAGTCAATGTGTTGGTAAACATCTTACCAAGATGTAGCTTTGTGTGGGTAGACATTTTTACAAGAATGATGTCACATTGTATACTGTCTAATAAAAAATTCATTTAATAATATAGAGTCATTTCCCATGTCAAATATTATAATCTATGAAAGCTTTTATGTCCAATACAAAGGAACACTAAATTTAAGATAATTCCCTATTTTTCTATTAGAAGGCCAATTTATTTAGCTACAAAGATATATTTAATACCACATATTTTCATATCTATTAAATTTATGTTAAAAGTTTAATATGAAGAAATTCCATATTTAATGAAACCCTGGTTTTTCATCAAAGGAAATATTCTTTTGAGTCACCAGATTTTCAGAGTTCATCATTTATAATTTTGTATCTATTTATAATGGTGTTACTGGAAATTTTGTTGCAAGCCACAAGTATTCATTTACATAGCATTAAAACTTTTATTATTTTTGTGAATCTCCACAATATAACCATTTATCATATTGCTTTTAAGGATTCTTGTTTACCACAGTAGCCAACAGTTGAATATTGTGTGTGGTCAGACTCCAGGAATCATTGTTAAATATATGCTAATTTTTGGTAATTCCTTTTTTTCCTCTGGTTTTAGTTATGTAACAAACTAAAATGATAAAAATGTTTTAGTTTTTACTAAATGTTTTACTGTTAGTGAGTTCATGATAACTTGCTCTCTCATCTATATATCTAACTGAATACATTCACACTTCTCTCATCTTCACATTGATGAAGGTGATTTTGAACTAATATGTTCATTCAATCCCTAAAATGCTATTCAAGACACAGAAATTGAGAATGCACGCTTTGAAACAATTGATTTTAAACTAACTCATTTTTTTGAGGCATCAGTTTTGTAAAAAAATTATATTTGATCATATAAATTATGGTAAAGAAAATGGCAAGATCATGTGAGATCTATATTTGAGGTTTTCGTTTAATGCTCAACACAGGCACATTATACTCCACAATTAGAGCATCAGAAGATTAAAGAAAAAATATTGAATCTGAAAATAATAATTATAGATTAATTATTACATCATATTATATTATTTATCTATTATTGAATAGGGTCTCACTCCATCACCCAGGATGGAATGCAGCGGCATGATCACAGCTCACTGCAGCCTCAACTACCCAGGCTCAAGTGATCCTCCCACCGCAGCTTCCTGAGTAGCTGGGACCACAGGTTTGTGTCATCACACCCAGCTTAATTAGCATATTTTAAAAATGAAGAAATAGTGAGACTGAGAGGGCAAACAACCTTCTCAACTTTCACAGACATTTCCAGGGTGAGTTCAAATTAGGCAGGTTTCTTGGCTGTTTATTGCTCTTTACTGAATATGATATTGAGACGTAAAACAAATTCATCCTAAACTTCCTCCAGAAATTGAAAGACACATGCAAAGGACCAATTCTAATAAATTCTACCAGCTGAGTAAACTCAAATTCAGAATAAATTCCCCTCAAGCTTCTCTTAAGGATTCTTACAATGCTTGTTGTCTAAGAAAATAAGGGTAAATTCTCTTGAGAAATAATTCCCTTCGTTATCTGGATGGATACTGCTTTCTGTACATGCTTCTTTATTTAGGAAAACTAACTCAGATGATTTAGGCTTCAACTCCTGCCCCTAGTTCATCCCAGTCTTTCAACCCCACATATCTGGATTCTGGAAAGGCATTTTCTTTTAGGCACTAGTTTATTCATTCAACAAACTTAAACTTATTAGCCAACTACTACTTTGCACTAAAACTGTGCTAGGCACAGAGGAAACAGATATAAAAAAACAAAATTTGTGGTAGTCATTGGTGCTATTCATAATATTCTCACTTTCTGTTTATAAGTGTATGGTATTACTGAATCACATTTGTCTACCTCCTTACCATTAGATATGAATTTGTTACTTGCTTTTTAAAATTTAATTGCTTGTGCCTGACTCTGCAGGCCTTTCATGTCCCTGTCATAGAAGCATATGTCGAGAGGGAGCCTGAGGCTCTGAATGACCACAATCAACACAGCTATTCTCCTGGCCACTGTTGGAAAAGTAGGCTGAGAGTATTGAACTACTGAGATTTTAGCGGTTATTATTGGAGCTTAACTCAGCTTATCTTGACAGAAAATCCTTGCTTTCAAGATCCTCTTAACTAAGTGACGTAGAGATAATAATGAAGTATTTCAATTACACTCTAATCATATCTATTATAAAAATATGCTTTATATGAGGGAAGGATTAAGGAAAGAATTTCGTGAAGTTGATGATATCAGGCTTAGGAGTCAGATAGCCTTGAGTTGCAATCTTGACTCTTGTATTTTTAGCTGTATATAAGTCATTAAACTTTTGAAGCCTGTGACATAGTTTGGATATTCATCCCCTCCAAATCTCATGGTAAAATTTGATCCCCAGTGTGGGAAGTGTTTGGGCCTTGCGGGTGGATGATTCATCACAGGTGTTTGTTGCAGTCCTTGTAGAAATGAGTGAGCCCTTGATCTATCAGTTACCATGAAATCTGATTGTTAAAGAGAGCCTGGCACCTCCCTGTCTCTCTCATCATAGGACACGCCGGCTCTCCATCTTCCACGATGACTGGAAACTTCCTGAGGCCCTCACCAGAAACAGTTGCTGGTGCTGCCTTTCTTGAACAGGCAGAACTGTGAGCTCAATAAGCTTCTTTTCCTTATAAATTACCCAGCCTTAGGTGTTCCTTTATGGCAACACAAAATAGATTAATACAATCCACTGTCAATATTATAGAATATGGGTAAGAGTACCGTTATCTATCTCATAGGGTGGTTGAAGCAATTAGGTGAGCTGCATGATAAGCACTCAATAAAAGGTAGTTGCCTATTATTACTTTCTAAATCTGTATGTGGTGTAGAATGGGTAATACTCATACAACAAAACTTAATTTAAGGGAAGCTGACAGCAGCATGAAAGTAGAGAAGCCGTGTGGTTAGTAAACTGTAAAACAGGCATTGTAGGCAGAGGCATGGGTGAAGATTTTAGGTGAGGGATGTTATGCACAGCACACAGGTGAGTGATGGCAAGTGAAGCTGGTAAAGTCGGCAAGAACTGAAGGAGAATGCACCTGTCCTCCATGGCTAGGAAGTAGTAATTACCCTGACGGTAGTGGAGAAGTAGTAAATGGTTAATATCAAATGAACATTTTAGAAACATTATTAAAGCTGCAGCATGGAAAAGAATGAAAAAGAAAACCATATGGGTTTAAAAACAGAAATATCTCTGAAGATATGACTAAAGTCTTCCAAGTAAGTAATGTGGGTGTATACTATACTAATCATAATTGAAATTATGGATGTGTGTAACTTCACAAAGAGGTTCTCTTAATATCAAGGCTAGGAATGGAAGCCTAGGTATTAATAACATTCAAAGGGCTACTACATAAAACAAAGTTTGTTAGGGAGAATAAAAAGCACAAAGAGGAAAAGAAAAGTAGGAACCAAGAACCTTGGCTATCATGGATGCCAAGGTAGGGGAGAACGTGAGCAGGGGACGATCAACCCTGTGGAACATGCCAGCAATTCAAAGTAAGATGTCATTGGAGAATCAGGAAGCTATCACTGATTTGCATGAAAGAATTTAAGATTGGTGGAGGTTAAAGGCAGATTTCAAGAAATAAATGAGAAAGGGTGATGGTGGTATGGATGTAGAGTGAGTTTCGACTAAAATTGCAAAAAGTTTGACTAAATAATTGAAGATAGTTGGGTACACGGAGTGAAGGAAGTTTTTTGTTTTAAAATGGGAGAAACTTAAACATATGTATGTTCTGAGTGTTCCTCTTACACCCAGGCAAGTGGAGCTCCTGCCCAGTGTCCGCACTTTAAAAGGATCTCCTGGCAGGGCACTGTGGCCCATGCCTGTAACCCCTCCCGGGTTTTCACCATGTTGGTCGGGCTGCTCTTGAACTCCTGACCTCAGGTGATCCATCGAGACCAGCCCGACCAACATGGTGAAACCCTGTCTCTACTGAAAATACAAAATTAGCCAGCCATGGTGGCAGGTGCCTGTAATCCCAGCTACTCAGGAGGCTGAGGCAGGAGAATCACTTGAACCTGGGAAGTGGTGGTTGTAGTCAGCTGAGATCATGCCATTGCACTCCAGTCTGGGCAACAAGAGAGAAACTCTGTCTCAAAAAAAAAAAAAAAAAAAAAAAAAAAAAAAGGGGTCTAAATGTCTTTGGTCACACCTCTAGAAGCTGCTGCGCAGACATCTGTACATTTTCCCACTAACATTGTTTTCTGATATGTTGTTGAGAAATTTTTTTATTCAGTCAAAATACTTTCTAATTTCTCTTCTTATTTAACCCATTAATTATAAAGAAATATGTTATTATTATTTAAATATTCGAAGATTTTCCAGAGATCTTTCTAATTGATTTTTAACTGAGCTCCACTCTGGTTAAAGAACATGCTTTTTATGACTAGAATGCCTTTGAATTCACGAAGACTTGTTTTAGGCCCTAGACTATGGTCTTGTGTGGGCAAATGGTCTGTTTGCTCTTGAAAAGTATGTTATTTCTGATATCTGGGGAGTGTTTCAGAAATAATCTTTTTCATATTTGTACACTATGTTGCTTGAAATTGTCCCATAGTTAACTGATGGTCTTTAAACTTTTTAATTTTTCATTGTAGTTGTACATATTTATGGGATACATATGATATTTTGATGCAAATATACAATTCTAATGATCAAATCAGGGTTATTGGAAAATCCATCACCTTAAATATTTGTCATTTCTTTATATTAGGAATGTTCCAATCCATTCTTTTAGTTACTTTAAAATATACAATAAATTATTGTTTACCATAGTCTCCCTATCGTGCTACTGAACACTAGAACTTATTTCTTCTATCTAACTGTATTTTTGTACCCATTAATTAATCCTTGTTTAACTCCCCCCACCACTACCGTTTCCTAACTTTGATAACCATCGTTCTATTCTCTGTTTTCATGGATTCAATTTTTTTTAGCTCTCACATGCAAGTGGGAACATGCAATGTTTGTTTTTCTCTGTCTGGCTTATTTCACTTAACATAATGACCTCCAGTTCCATCCATATTGTTGCAAATGACAGGATTTCATTATTTTTCATGGATGAATAATATTCCACTGTGTATTTATACCACATTTTCTTTATTCTTCTGTTAATAAATACTTAGGTTGATTCCATATCTTGACTATTGTAAATAATGCTGTAATAAAAATGCAAGGGTACATGTCTCAATGTATTGGCTTCCTATATTTTGGATATATACCTACCAGTGAGACTTCTGGATCATATGATAGTTCTATTTTTACTTTTTTTGAGGAGCCTTCATACTGCTTTCTCTGGTGGTGGCTATACTAATTCACATTCACATCAACAGTGTAAGAGTGTCCCCCTTTCTTTACATCCTCACCAGCATTCATTATTTTTTGTCTTTTTGATAATGGCCATTCTAACTGGGCTGAAATAATATTTAATGGTGCTTTTGATGTGAATTTCTCTGATGATTAATGGTACTGAGCATCTTTTTCATCTACCTGTTGACCTTTTCTGTGTCGTCTTTTGAGAAATGTGTGTTCAGAGGTTTTGCCTGTTTTTCAGTTAGATGCTGTTGCTGCTGATGATTGTCTTTCTGTTGTGTTGTTTGAGTTTCTTGTATATTTTGGTTATTAATCCCTTGTCAGTTGAATAGTTTGCAAGTATTTTCTCCTGTTTTGTGGGTTGTCTCTTCACTTTGTTAATTGTTTCCTTTGCTGTGCAAAATATTTTCAGCTTTATGTGAGGTTTTAGGAAGACATCTTTGCCCAGTCCAATGTCCTGGAGTGTTTCTTCAATGCTTTCTTCTGGGAGTTTCATAGTTTTTATTTTAAATTTAAGTATTTAATCCATTTTAATTTTATTTTTGTATATGGTTTGAGATAGGGATTTAGTTTCATACTCTTGCATGTGTATATCCAATTTTCTTAACAGTGTATGTTCTTGGCACTTTTGCCAAAAATAAGTAGACTTTAAATATGCTATTTTATTCATGGGTTCTCTTCCATTAGTGTTCCTGGGTTCTGTTTTGTGTCTGCTATCATGCTGTTTTGCTTACTATAGCTTTGTAGAATTATCTGAAGTCAAATTGTGTGATCTCCAACTTTGTTCCTTTTGTTCAAGATTTCTTTGACTATTCTGGTCTTTTGTGATTCCATATAAATTTTAGGATGATTATTATTTTTTCTTTCTCTGAAGAATGTCATTGTTATTTTGAAAAGGATTACATTGAATCTGTAGACTGCTTTGGGTAGTATGGATAATTTAACAATATTGATTCTTTCAATTAATGAATGTAAAATATCTTTCTTGTTTTGTGACCTATGCAATTTCTTTCATCAGTGGTTTTCTTTTTGAGATGGGGCCTGGCTATGTCACCCAGGCTGGAGTGCAATGGCATGATCTTGGCTTACTGAAACTTCTGCCTTTCCAGGCTTACGTGATACTCCCACCTCAGCCTCCCAAGTAGCTATTTTTGGGAGTAGTATTTAGCTACTACTAGTATTTAGTAGTAGTATTTAGCTGCTACTCCCAAGTAGTAGTATTTTTGGTAGAGATGGGGTTTCACCATGTTGTCCAGGCCAGATTCAAACTCCTGAGCGCAAGTGTTCTCCCTGCCTTTGCCTCCCAAAGTGTTTGAGCCATTGTGCCCAGTCCATCAATGTTTAATAATTTTCATTGTAGAAATTTTTCACTTCTTTTGTGAAATTTATTCTCAGGCATTTTATTTTAATTATAGATATTGTAAATGGGATTACTTTTTTGGTTTCCTTTTCAGATTGTTTACTATTGGCATGTAGAAATGCTATTGATTTTTGTATGCTGATTTTATATCTTTGAACTTTACTAAATTCATTTAAAATTTCTAATAATTTTTTGGTGGAGTCCTTAGAATTTTTAAAATATAAAATCATATTGTCTGCAAACAAAGATAGTTTAACTTTTTCTTTTCCAATTTGGATGCCCTTTATTTCTGTCTCTTATCTAATTACTTTGACTAAGACTTCCAATACTATAATGAATGAAAGTAATAAAAATAGGCATTGTTGTCTTGTTCCAGATTTTAAACTAGTGGCTTTCAGTTGTTGTACATTCAGTATGATAAATGGATTTGTCATATATGGCCCTTATTGTTTTGAGGTATTTTCCTTCTCTACTCAATTTTGTTGTGAGTTTTTTTTTTTAATCATGAAATGCTATTGAATGTCTTTTTTAACATTTGTTGAAATTATCAGATGATTTTTGTTCTTTATTCTGTTGATGTAATGCCTTGTGTTTATTGATTTGTGCATGTTGAACCATCCTAGCACCTCTGTGATGAATCCCACTCAATGATGATGAATCTTTTTAATGTGTTGTTGAATTTGGCTTGCTAGAATTTCATTGAAAATTTTGCATGTATGTTCATGAGAAATACTGGCTGGCAGTTTTTTTTTCATTTTTCTTTTTTTAAAAAATTATTTATTATACTTTAAGTTCTGGGGTACATTTGCAGATCATTCAATTTTGTTACATAGATATACACGTGCCATGGTGGTGGTTTGCTGCATCCATCGTCCTGTCATCCTGTCATCTACATTAGGTATTTCTCCTAATGCTATTCCTTCCCAATACCCCCAACCCCTGCTATTCCTTCCCTATCCCCCCAACCCTCCAGGCCCTGGTGCGTGATGTTCCCCTCCCTGTGTCCATGTGTGCTCATTGTTCAACATCCTCTTATGAGTGAGAACATTTGGTGTTTGGTTTTATGTTCTCGTGTCTGTTTGCTGAGAATAATAATTTGCAGTTTCATCCATGTCTGTGCAAAGGACATGAACTCATCTGTTGTTGTGTCTTTGTCTGGTTTTGGTGTTAGGGTAATTCTAGCTTTGTAGAATGAATTTGAGAGTTTCCCCTTTCTTGATTTTTTAGAATTGCTTGAATAGAATTGGTATTGGCTCCACTTTAAAGGTTGGTAGCATTTAGCAGTTAAGTTATCAGCTCCTGGCTTCCCCACCCCACTGTGCATCTGTGTACTTCAGTGTGGGGTGGATATATATTTATAATTGCTATGTCCTTTTGATTGACCCCTTTGGAATGATATAATCACTTTCTTTGTCTCTTTTTAGAGTTTTTGTATTAAAATCCATATTATCTCATGTACGTATAGTTACTTTTGCTCTTTTTTTTGGTTTTCATTTGTATAGCATATCTTCTTTTATCTTTTAATTTTCAATTTATGAGTGTGTTTACAGGTCAAGTGAGTTACTCATAGGCAGCACATAGTTGGGTATTGTTTTCTTACCGTTCAGGCATTATGTGTCTTTCGATTGGATAATTTAGTTCATTTATAGTCAATGTTATTAATAATAGGCAAGAACTTACTACTTCCATTTTGCTATTTGCTTTCTGGTTATTTTGTTAATCTCATCTTCTTCCTTTCTTCATGACTTCCATTGTGTATAAGTGGGTCTCTCTGGTAGTATGTTTTAATTTCTTTTTTTTTTTTTAATTTTTAATGTTTTCATTATACGTTCTAGCTTTGTGGGTAGCATGAGAATTACAAATAACACTTGTAACCAACAATTTTAAACTGATGACAACTTAGATCTTATCACAATAAAGAGAAAACTAAAACTCTCTACACTTTAAATCCATTCCCCACTCCACTTTTTGATATTTTGGTGTTTTTATTTATATGTATTTATATTTTCTATCTCTTAAATTTAATTGTTGTAGTTATTACTTTTGATAAGTTTGTCTGTTAGTTTTTATACTAAATCTATGAGTGGTTTAGACATGGAAATTATAGTGATAGAGTATTCTGTATTTGTCTGTATATTTAGTTTTACCAGTGAGTTTGTTATACCTTCAGATGATTTCTTTTTGCTTGCCAGTATTCTTTTCCTTCAGATTGAAGAACTCCTTTTAGCATTTCTTGCAAGATAGGACTGGTTTTGGTGAAATTTCTCTGCTTCTGTTTGTCTGGGAAAGTATTTTTCCTTCCTGTTTGAAAAATAACTTTTCCAGATATAATATTCTGGGTTGGGTTTTTTCCCCTTCAGCACTTTGAATATGTGATCCAACTTACTTCTGCTCTGTAAGTTTTCCACTGAGAAGCCTGATGCTAAACATATTGAAACTCTTTTATGTGTTATTTGCTTCCCTTGTCTTGCTGCTTTTAAAATATTTTCTTTGTCCTTAACCTTTGAGAGTTTGATTATTACATGCCTTGAGGTAGTCTTATTTGGGTCAAATCTGCTTGGTGTTTTTTGACCTTCTTTGTACTTAGATATTTATATTTTTTCTCTAGGTTTGGAAAGTTATTTGTCACTGTTTCTTTAAATAAACTTCCTACTCCAGTCTTTTTCTCTACCTCCTCCTTTTGGCCATTAACTTTTACTTTACCTTTCTTCTAAACCTTGTAAGTACATTTCCTTTTTCTTCCTTTTTCTCCTCAATGTATACTTTCTTATAGTCTGTCTTCGAAGCTCACTAATTCTTTCTTCTGCTTGATAAGTTCTGTTGTTCAGAGACTCTGATGCATTTCTGTTTGTCAATTAAAATTTTCACCTCAAGAATTTTAAAAATTATTTCAATGTCTGTTTTAACTTTTTCTGATAAAATTTGGAATTCCTTTTCTATGTTATATTGAAGTCTGTCGAGCTTCCTCAAGACAACTGACATCTATTTTAAATTTCTTATCTGAGAAGTCATATGTCTCTGTCACTGAAGGCTTGATCATAGGTGACACATGTAATCTGTTTGGAGAGGTCATGTTTTTTCTGGATGTTCTTGGTGCTGGGCATTCATTGATATCTGGGCATTGAAGAGTTAGGTGTTTATTCTGGTCTTCACAGTCTGGGCTTGTTTATACTTGTCCTTCTTAAGATAGCTTTCTAAGAATTTAATAAAGATCGAGGGTTATTACCTTAACCCCTACTCGCTGCAGCTTTTTCAGCACTAGGGAGTGCCCTAAACCCAGCAATGCTGATTCTTGCAGATTTCTAGATAGAAAGCCTTGGTGGGTTTGGGGAAGATAAGGGAGAATTCCTTGGGTTTCTAAGTGAAGCCTTTTGCTTTCTTCTCTCACTCTGTCCCAAAGAAAAGGAGTCAAGGAGTCTTTCCTTCACTGAGCAGCCTGGAGTTGAGAGAGGGGTGACATGGATACTCTTGTAGTCACCACAGCTGATGCATGACAACCATGGTCAGCACAGTACTGGGGCTTGCCCAAGGCCCATGACTGCTACTGCCTGACTGCTCCTGATGTTTATTCACAGCCAAAGGTCACGTTAGTCAGCAGGTGGTAAATCCTACTGAGGCTGGGTCCACCACTTTAAGATGGCAAATTCCTTTTCAGTTCAGGTGGATCTAGAAATTATGTTCAGGAGCAAAGGCCTGGAATGAGGAGCTTTAGGAAACTGCCTAGTGCTTTATTTTATCATGGTTAAGCTGGTACCCAAATTGCAAGACAAAGTTCTTTGTACACTTCCCTCTCTTTTCCCCAAGACTCCTCTCTGCATTGCACTGCCTGGAGTTGGGGGAGAAGTGATACCCACACTCCTGTGGCCACTGCAGCAAAGGTTTTTCCCTCTGGCCCAAGGCTGGTTTAAATGCTCCCACTGTGGGAACCAGTGGAATTCTGTCCAGAATCATGCTGCATTGTGACAGGGTGGCAATAAGTTCCAAAGCAAAGGGCAACACTTTTACTCTCCCTCCCTTAAGCATACAGATTTTCTCTCTGAACTATGCTGTCTGCAGAGCAGGGAGGGGCAGTGTAGGCCATACAAGACTGTCTTCCCTATTCTCTTCAAGGCTTCTTTTCTTGTTATATGTTAAACCAGAACATTTAGACACTCTTTAATTTTTCATGTATTTTTCTGTTTCATTTTTGATGTTTTCTATAGTTGCATTCTCAAATTTACTAATCTTTTCTTCTGCAAAGTCTAATCTACCATTAATCCTATTCAGTGTATTTCCCCTCAGTTTTAAAGTTCTCATCTCTGGAAGTTAGATTTGGGCCTTTGAAAAGTATCTTTCATGTCTCTGCTTAATTTTAATTGAATACAGTTAATATCCTCATTTTATTACCTTCAGCTATTTCTAAGAATTGCATTATTTTGGGGGTTGATTTCATTTCTTTAATTTTTCTCTTCTTGCTTGATATCTTTGCAATCATGTTTGATAATCATTGATTTATATGTTTCATAAACTTTGATGGGATGTCATGCATTGTTAGTTTTACCTTTCTGGGTGCTAGATACATTTTGTATTTCTATAAATATTCTTGAATGTCATTCCAGGAGGCAGTCAAGTTACCTGGAAACAGTTTGCTTTTTTCTGGTTTTCCTTTGATGACTTGTTCACTGGGTTCAGTTTAGTGCTCTAAGTTAATTTTTCCTCACCATTGATGCAAGACCTCTCTGAGTATTCCACCAAATCACCTGTAAATAATGAATGTTCTTAGTCTGGCTGGTAGGAAAAGACATGCTTCCTAACCCTGTGTTAGTGCTAGGGCATTGTTCTCGAGGTTTTCTTCCCCTGGATTTGAATTGTTGCCTCACACTGATAATCCCTCTGCACAACCCTTGAGGAGATCCTTTGTGGATTTCCCAGGTTCTGCTTTTGTGCAATTCTCTATTCTCTGCTAATCTGTCTTTTGCAGTCTGGTAGCCAAACTTCCCTGCACTCTCAGCTCTGTCTCCTAAACTCAGGGAGTTCATTGGGGTCCTCC
Organism: Cheracebus regulus; assembly: GCA_963574635.1. NCBI lineage: Eukaryota > Metazoa > Chordata > Mammalia > Primates > Pitheciidae > Cheracebus > Cheracebus regulus. The sequence goes on along the minus strand of CAUYQU010028971.1, from coordinate 67,232 downwards.
TGAATTCTCCCTCATCCTGCCATAATCCGAGAATTCTCTCAGGAAAGTAAATTTAATCAAGTGTCAATTTCACTTCATATGTCTGCCATCTCTTGGGGATCCCTGTCATTTGTTGGCTGTGTCAAGTGTTTTGAAACACATTGTTTTATATCTTTTGTCTGTTTTTTTTGGAGGACATATTGCTTCAGGTGGGATGGTAAATCTAGTTATTGTTACTTCATCTTGGGTGAAATCAGGAGATTCTATTAGTTTGATACATAATTTTAAATATTTAAAAATATTGTATGGGGCTTCCATTTGTGCTATTGCCCTGGATTCAGCAAATGTTAGGGCGGATGTAGGAGAATGTAAGACAGGAGTACAAAAATATAAGGGGAAAAGAGATAATTTAGGTAATAATAAAGTAAAGAGAAAAGATTATTGTTATCTTTTAAAATTTTTATAGAAAATAAATAACATAGGATGTTGGAAGAGTGGGTTAAAACTGGTAATACATGTTGTCAATATTTAGAGATATTGTTGATTGATGACTTGTAAAAGGCTTATGGAAACATATCCATAGAACAGTTGCTGTTTTAAAGTCTGAAATTAATGACTGTATGAATTTCCAGAGTTATATACTTTTTCCACCAGTCTCCAGCAGACTTTTTGTGGAGCAGAGAAGTTAGTTAGCTAAATTTATCTATGTCTTATGTGGAAAAAAGTAATGAAGCACAGATTTTAGACTGGATATGGAAGAAATTAGAAGAAAATTAACAAATTTAGGAATAAATGAGTGAAAAATAGCTAATGTTTATTTAACACCTACAATGTGCCACACCTACACTGTGCTAACTGTTCCAGATTATCTCATTTTACCTTCATAACAAATTTAGTATGCACTTCTGAGTATCTGCTAGATTAAATATAATTCCAATTTCTTTAGATAAGGAAATTGAGGCCTTGCCCAAGTTTACACAGCTAGGAAGTGACTGATCCAGGATGTGGATCCAAGCAGCCTGATTTAAAAGCCCACACACTTAACCACTGACTGTGTTGCCAACAAGTTTAAAATAGAAATAGATCAAAATATACAAGACAGCTGGAAGGACTGGAGGTTATGGTCAGAAAGCAGAACATTAATGTTAACACAGCCAGGGACAGAGCAGCTTTGAGTAGTTTTAAATCTAAGGAAAATAGAATTGAAGTGAACGTAATTAGAACTGAGGTAAATGAATAACTTTTAGGCAGAGTTTTTGATCATTCATATTTACGAACATTCAGATCACCCATGATATTGGCTGAATTGGAGGTGGAGGATAAGACTATGGAAATTTTTTGTACTTTGTCATATTGGATGAGTTTCTTTGGGCTTTAAGGAAAATTCAAGAAGTTGAGGGACACCTCATTTTATGGGTAAGGAAACATTCTCAGGCCCTCAAACTGCCAGCAGAAAATCTAATAAATGAATATATTTGCTTTTCTGGAGCTCATTATTTGTCATCGCTCCTAAAGTAGTCTGGGACTCAGTCATATATCCCTCCCCAAGAAAAGTTCCTGATATCATTGTTTAGAACTTAATCTTTATGCAGTGCCCATTTGGCTTCTTTGGCTAGTTCCTTCACCAGTCATGGGAACTCCAATATCTTCTAGGCATAGGGTCACCCGAAGCTTCTTCTTGTAATAGAGGAATGTACCAGAATGAGTCTATATCAAAGGGCCAATGCCTGTGGATTCCTCAAGTTTCTTGGCTGTTGATTTAATGTTTATATGATAATCTCATGGAAGATCAGCTTTGTAATATCATTTTAACTCACATCTTTATTATCATCTTAGCAACATACTCTTTTAAGGGGCTTAAAAAGGAAATATATCATTATCATCTTAACAACATACTCTTTTAAGGGGCTTATTATTTACATAAATTTTCTTATGAGGATTGAATAAAAATTTTAGACTAAGAAAGGCGATCATCATCAATTGGATACTGTACCCAATGGGATTATAATGTGAAAATCAGTCCAAACATTACTGCCTTCTGGCAATATTCTCTTTCATCTGATTTTGTTTTGTGTGGTTTTCCTGCTCTGTAGCATCTGGTCCTCAGTAGAGGGTTTTAAACTCCAGCACTTTGAGGTCCCACAAATCTACAGATTTGTGCCCGGCTGTGGATTTTCATTTGTGGCCAGTTCCAGGATTAAAATGCTTCAGAGCACAGGAGTGACAAGGCAACACTGCCTTCCAGTCCAGGCAGTTTGTACAATGGCTAAGCCACAGTTGTATGTGGGTATCATATTGTCATCGTGTTCTGGAATGAGTCAACTGAAAACCAGATGAAACTGGAAAGGCATAAAATCAACCCATGAGGCAAATTAAGAAAGAGAAATTTATTTTTCTAAAAGAGATTTGAAATTTTCATGTCAGCAAGTAATAAAGTTTGATTTGTAGATGATTCTTGAAGCTAAAAACAAAATACTTTATATCCTCAAGCTATAATTCTGCATCCCCCACCATGTTTATATTTTAGCAGAGAATGGATACATATAGGATCATTTTAATTGGAGTGTTAAAGTTATCATCAATTTCTAGAATCGTGGTGGCTCATGCCTGTAATTCCAGCACTTTGGGAGGCCGAGTCATGTGGATCATGAGGTCAAGAGATAGAGAACATCCTGGCCAACATGGTGAAACTCTTTCTCTACTAAAAATACAAAAATTAGCTGGGCTTGGTGTTGCACACCTGTAGTCCCAGCTCCTTGGGAGGCTGAGGCAGAAGAATCGCTTGAACCAGGGAGGCAGAGGTTGCAGTGAGCTGAGATCACACCACTGCACTCCAGCCTGGGGACAGAGCAAGACTCCATAAAAAAAAGAAAAAGAAAAAGAAAGAAAGAAAGAAAAAAGAAAGAGAAACAGGTAGTGGTTATATTGAAGGAGGGTGAAAGCAGGGCAAAGTAATGGTGAAATGTGCAATTGGAGTCAATGCAAAGAACAAGGAAACTTTCTTAAATAGGGGCATGTATTAATCTGTTTTTATGCTGCTGATAAAGACATACCCGAGATTGGGTAATTTATGAAGAAGAAGAGGTTCAGTGAACTCTCAGTTCCGTCTGGCTTAGGAGGCCTCAAAATCATGGCTGAAGGTGAAAGGCACTTCTTACATGGTGGCAGCAAGACAAAAATGACAGCCAAGTGAAAGGGGAAGCCCCTTATAAAATCATCAGATCTCCTGAGACTTATTCACTACCAAGAGAACAGTTTGGGGGAAACTGCCCCCATGATTCAATTATCTCCTACCAGGTCCCTCCCACAACACATGGGAATTATGGGAGCTACAGCTGAAGGTGAGATTTGGGTGGGGACACAGACAAACCATATCAGGGCAAAATTGATACTGTAAGTTGGAATTTTATTTGCAGAAACTTACCTTGTGCATGAGGTTACCCCCTTATTGTTGTCAAAAGGAACTTCCTGATATACAGAAATAGAAAAGGAAATAAAGGTTAAGAAGAGGAGTCAGATAGTTTCAGGGGAAGCTGAAGTTTCATTTGTGAAAGTCATTCTCAGAGCAATCCTTAATCATGTATGAGGGCATTGGTTTTTTAAGGCTGAGGTACAGAAGGTGTCATAGGGATAGAGGTAGGGAATGGGGGAAGAAAGCAGGAAAGATAATGCTTGAGATTTTGAGAGTGGCTCAACACAGGATGTTTTATTTTTCATGCATTATTGTCCTGCAGTATTTCTAAGTAAGATTTAAAAAAAAAAGATTTCCAAAGCTTTTGGAGATAAGAATAACACAAAAAAGAAGTTCTAAGGGGCCTCCACATTGCACATACACATTTCCTTTACACTCAGAAATCTGTGTTTTGAAAACTGACCTTTAACTTTGTTGAAGACAATGCTTTGGAAAACAGATCCCTAGGTCTAAACAGGTTTATGCAAACAGTTCACACCAACAAAATGCACATGACGCTGTCAGCAATCAGGAATGACCCATCTGATACTGCTGAACAAACCTTGTGTTATCTAAATAATTTGTTCTTTGGGCTTAGGTACTATTGCTAATTTGCAAAGGGCTGGTTTAACGAAATTTCATTTGGATTGCATTTATTAAAAATGCAATTAACTCCAGATGGATTAAAGACTTAAACATAAGACCTAACACCATTGAAACCTTAGAAGAAAACCTAGGCAAAACCATTCAAGACACAGGCATAGGCAAGGACTTCATGACTGAAACACCAAAAGCATTGGCAACCAAAGCCAAAATAGGCAAATGGGATCTAATTAAACTCCAGAGCTTCTGTACAGCAAAAGAAACAATCATTATAGTGAGCCAGTAACCAACAGAATTGGAAAAAATTTTTGCAATATACCCATCTGACAAAGGGCTAATATCCAGAATCTACAAAGAACTAAAACAGATTTACAAGAAAAAAACAAACAAGCCCATTCAAAAGTTGGTGAAGGACATAAACAGACACTTTTAGAAAGAAAACATATATGAGGCCAACAAACATATGAAAAAAAGCTCATTATCACTGGTCATTAGAGAAATGCAAATCAAAACCACATCGAGATACCATCTCACACCAGTTAGAATGGTGATCATTAAAAAATCTGTATACAACAGGTGCTGGAGAGGATGTTTAGAAATAGGAACACTTTTACACTGTTGATGGGAGTGTAAATTAGTTCAATCATTGTGGAAGACAGTGTGACGCTTCCTCAAGGACCTAGAAATAGAAATTCCATTTGACCCAGCAATCCCATTACTGGGTATATAGCCAAAGGATCATAAATTTTTCTATTATAGAGACACATGCACATGTATGTTCATTGCAGCACTGTTTACAATAGCAAAGACCTGGAACCAACCAAAATGCCCATCAATGATGGAGTGGACAAGGAAAATGTGGCACATATACACCATGGAATACTATGCAGCCATAAAAAATGATGAGTTCATGTTCTTTGTAGGGACGTGGATGAATCTGAAAACAATAATTCTCAGCAAACTGACACAAGAACAGAAAATCAAACACTGTATGTTCTCAATCACAGGTGAGTGTTGACCAATGAGAACACATGGACACAGGGAAGGGAGCATCACACATTGGGGTCTGTTGGAGGGGAATAGCGGAGGGACAGCAGGGGATAGGGAGGTTGGAAAGAGATAACATGGGGAGAAATGCCAGATATAGGTAATGAGGGGATGGAGAAAGCAAACCACATTGCCATGTATATACCTATGCAACAATCCTACATGTTGTGCACATGTACCCCAGAACCTAAAGTGCAATAAAATATATATAAATTTTAAAAAATGCAATGGTTAAGGGGATTTTTTTTCTTAAGAAAAAAGATTTTTACCAGGAATTCGAGTGATTGGAAAAATGACCTTTAAACCTAGAGTAGCAGTTAGCATTCTATTGTAAAAATGAATATATAAACATTTTGAAGAGTATAAATTTCCAAATAATTATTGGGATCAAAAAGCTGTGAACTATACAGTATGGACTTCAGACAATGTCATTAACATTTTCTCTTAAAAGTAAACTAGTTTTATAATGTAAGCTTGAAGGAATTCTATTCAAATAAGCAATGAATTTCATTGTTAAAACTGTTTGCATGCAAATTGGGAAGTTTTTACAGTTTTTCAGTTAATAATCATTTATTGAGGGCCTACTAGTTGCAGGTGCTTTTCTAGGTACTGAGGATACAGTGGAAACAGGACACAATATTTGGTTTCAAGGATGTGACTTTTTTTTGCTGGAAAAGATAGATAAAAGAAAGGAAAATTGAAATTATATAATATCACATGATGATAAGTTCAAAATAGAAAAGTTGGCTAGAGAGTGATTGCGAGACTATTTTTGCTAGGCTGGTTGGGAAAAGACTATCTGAAGAGGTATTTGAATTGAGGTTTCAATGCCATAGAGACAGGCACATTAACATTTGGAGAAAGAGCCTTTAAGAAGTAGTAGTAATAATTGAAAATATCTTAAATCAGAAACAAATTTGGCATTTCTGCGGTTGAAAGAATGCCAGTATGATTTTCTCCACAAGAAACAAACAAACAAAAAATTCCTATAGGTTTAAGTAATTAGGATACTTTTTCAATCACATAACTAGAACTGCAAAGGTCAGGTTGTTTTCAGGATTGTTTGATCCCATCATTTGGAATCCAGTGTTTATTTCTTCTTTTATTTTCTTTCCCAATGTGTTTGCATTGACCTTTGATCTGTACCCTCTGAAGGTCACTTCACTTTGTGGTTGTAGGGTGGATGCCAATAGCTTACAGATCTTCCTCAATTCAACTTTAGAGGGCAAGAAAGTTGATTCTACAAAGTCTCTTAGAAGAGTGGGGAGGAAATTTCTCAAAAGCTCTGTAAACCTCTTCTCACATGTTCCCAAAATCTTCCAAATGATCAATCCTGAAATAATCACTGGTGAGGAAAATAGATCTACCCTTAGGTAAATCAGGCCCACATCTAGGTATATCTGGGAAGAGAAACCCTATATTCCCACAATCCTGAGTCACATAACCTTTATGGAAAAAAGAAGGACATGAAATAAATACTTTATTGGAGGGCAAGGATTGGGGAATTATTGGTTAGACAACCTACTGATTATCAGATACAGTTACTATGGCTATAGCATAATGAACATAAAGGAGACTGAAAAGAAATGAGGCAAGCTCCTTAGGCAGAGGTTAGAGAATGCAGAGCCTTGTAGGATATTGGCTTTGCATTCTGCTGTAGTTGAAGGAAAAATAACTTTTTGGATTTTCAAGTGTGTGTGTGTGTGTGTGTGTGTGTGTGTTTGTATGTGTTGTGTGACAAATTCAGACAGTTTTCCTTGCAGAAAATAATTACAGAAACTGGGAAATCATTAAAAACAGTAATTTGAAGGCACTGGAAAATAACCAAAGGAAGGCAAAAACTTCCAAGAATTTATTTCTGAAATACTGCTACTGCATCAGGTAGAAAGTATAATGTTGTGGCTTGTTTTTGCAAAACCTCAGCCCAGGTGACTCAGTTTCAGGGCAGAAGAATTCCTGAATACCTAATGGAAAATTCCAGAAGCAGGAACACTACCTAAGAGCTGAAATCCAGAAATCTGTGCATAAATTTTGCCAAATCTCCAGATGAACCCAGGGAGTTTGTTGACACATCAGGGAGAATAGAGGTGGGCCTGTTCTTGAAAGAAAGAATTGCTTCTGGTGAGATACTGGAGTTTGTCATGTCTTTGATTGAGTGCATTCCATGGCCACACACAGCTTGGGTGGCAGAAAACAGAAGCCTTATTAGATTGATCTGTCACAAGGTAGAATTCTGGCACAAGAAGAGCAACAGGAAGTTTACTAGGGGGACCTAGAGGCAAGAAACCACCAAAAGGGCGAGCCTTTAAATCTGAGTATAAACTCAGATAGAGTCTTTGGCAGATTCCCAAAGAAAATAGGCATGGAAGAGGCCACCAGGGGCCTGGGCTAAAAACGCGGCAACTGGAAGCCAAGAACACTTGGCAGTAATACCAACTTCTTCACACCAAGGGGGAGACACATTTCAGTTTGAGTCCAGGCAAGTTAGTGGCTTATCGAACCAAAACCTAGTAATCCTATGAAGAAGAAAGGAGATTTCAGAGTCACTATAACACATTAGCTGTGCCATCCTAAATGTCAGAGAGGAGACACTATGAAATAAAATAATATTTATCTGGAATGGGCATTACAATGGGATACAGGTGCCATAGTAAACTGTGGATACTCAGGAAGATAAAGAAAAGATTGAGGTTTTAAGAGGAAAAATGAGGAGCATTACATGATTATTTTGAGATAATTATCCTTGAATACAAGGATGAATAACAAAAGTGACATCAGTCAAAGTTTGGACTGGCAGTAGCTAGACATATTCACAGACACTACATTTGTGTAAGTTTGCAATGACTTTTGTGCAAAGTTATGGTTTTTGTAGTCTTTCATAATAGTTTTGTTATTTGGCATTCATACATAAGAACCCTCCCTTCATGGCCCTCCCTGGATCCATCTTTCCTTCCTTCCTTCCTTCCTTCCTTCCTTCCTTCCTTCCTTCCTTCCTTCCTTCCTTCTCTTTTTCTTTCTTTCTTTCTTTCTTTCTTTCTTTTTCTTTCTTTCTTTCTTTCTTTCTTTCTTTCTTTCTTTCTTCCTTTCTTTTCTTTCTTTCTTTCTTTTTCTTTCTTTCTTTCTTTCCCTTTCCTTTCTTTTTTTTCCTTTCTTTTTTTCTTTCTTCTTTCTCTTCTTCTTCTTCCTTCTTCTTTCTTTTAGAAAAAACACAACTAAATCCATTTTCATTATGCAACTTTCTCATCTGTTATGGATTGAATGTATGCGTCCACTCCCAAATTTATATGTTGAAGCCCTAATCCCCAATGTGGCTGTATTTGGAGATGGAACCAATTAGTTTCAAGGAATTAATTAAATTTAAATGAGTTCACAAGAGTGGAGCCCTGATTTGATGTTATTTTCCTTATAAGAAGAGACACTGAGCTGGGCGTGGTGATTCATGCCTGTAATCCCCGTACTTTGGGAGGCTGAGGCAGGCAAATCATGAGGTCAGGGGCTTAAGACCAGCCTTGCCAATATGGTGAAAGCCCGTCTCTACTGAAAAACACAAAAATTAGCCAGGCATGGTGGCACGTGCCTGTGGTTCTAGCTACTCAGAGGCTGAGGCAGGAGATTCGCTGTAACACAGGAGGTGGAGGTCACAATGAGCCAAGATCATGCCACTGCACTTCCACTCCAGCTTGACAACAGAGTTGAGACTCCATCTAAAAAAAAACAAACAAACCCACAAGAGACACTGGAGAGCTCTTTCTCCCTCTCTCCTTGCACACACGTAGAGAAAAGGCCAGATAAGAACATAATGAGAAAGTAGCCCTCTGCAAGCCAAGAAGAGAGCCCACCCTAGATAGTGAATCAGCCAGCACCTTCATCTCTGACTTTTAGCTTTTAGAACTGATAAAATAAATTTATATTGTTTAAACCAATCACTCTATGGTATTTGGTTATGGCAGGCTGAGCAAATGGTCATGATACGTTTGCAACAAAAAATTATTAGCTATAGAAATAGAATGGAAACTGTGATGCATATGCAGGAAGAAATCCATCCATCAATACAAACTGATTGCAAGTGTGTTGTCAGAATGTCAAATTAGCACAGACTTCAAAGCAGCTATTACAAGTTTTCAATGAGTAAAGAAAAATATGTTCAAAGATAGAAGGGAAATGGGTTATTGCTGAGTAAACAGGGAATTTAATAGAGAAATGAAAACTAAAATATAATTAAATGGAAATTCTAAAATTGAAGATTACAACAATTGAAAATAAAAATACCTTAGCTGGGTTCAAAAGTAGATTGGAGATGGCAGAGAATGAGTCAGTTAACATGAACATAGTTTAATATCAAAGCCAAAGGGCAGAAATAAAAATAAAGAAAAATGAACAAAGCTTCCTCAGAGACTGCTGGGAAAGTATTATCTGGTTCACCACATGTGTAATTGGAATCAAGAAGGAACAAAAGAAAGAGAAAGGGACAGAAAAATATTTCCAGAGATAATAGCAGAAAACTTTTGATATTCGAAGACAAACGTGAACTTATACCTACAGGATGTTCAATGTGTCCCAAATTGCAAAATAAAGGAAACCACATCTACACATATTACAGTTAAAATGTTGAGAATCAAACATTAAACAGAAAACATTGAAAGCAGCAAAGGAAAAATAAGTCAATTACATACAGGCGACTATGATAAAATTATAAGCTGGCTTCTTATCAGAAATAATAGAGGCCAGGAGGCATCAAAATGACATATTCAAAGTGCTGAAAGAAAAGCAATGACCAAAAGGTTAACTAATATTTCTATACCCAGCCAAGCTGTCTCTCAAAAATCACTTTCCAATAAACAAAAATTGAGATAGTTTGTTGTACCAGTAAAAAAAGACTTTTAGGATAAAAAGTAATCAGTCATAAAAGAAAGAAGAAAAAGGGCCAGATATTGCACATTATTGTCAATATATAAGTAGATAATTATAGCTGTCTTTTAATCTTTAATTTTTAAAAAGATCTATGGCTATATAAAGCCAAATTCATAACACTATGGTTATAAACACTATTATGGTTAGGTTTATAATATATATTGATCTATTAGGTTGGTGCAAAAGCAATTGTGGTTTTTACCATTACTTTTAATACAAAAGTTCTGGCAATTACTTTTAATGGCAAAAACTGAAATTACTTTTGCACCAAACTAATATTTTGTATGAAAATGATAACACAAAGGAGGAGGGTGTTAAATGAAACTCTGTTGTTACAATCTTCCTGTCACCAAAAGTCAATATTTAAATAGATTGAAATAATTTAAAGATTAGTGTTTATATCCTAGAGCAACCATTAAAAAATGTAAAGAAATTTAGCTAACAAGACCAAAGAAAAGTTAAATCATATGACAGAAAATTTGTTTAATCCAAAGAAGGCAGGAAGAAGGGAACAAAACATAAGTGAGGCCAGCAAATGAAATAGCAGAATGGCAGGAATAAGCTCATGCATACTGATAATTATTTTAAATGTAAACAAACTTCAATCAATAGAGATTGTCACAATAGATTAAAAAAGCAAGACCCACATCTATTTTGCCTAAAAGAGATGTATTTTATTTTACTTTTTAGACTGCATTTTAAATATAAGTATGTTGAAAGTAAAAGAATAGAAAAAGCATAATGTGCAAAAGATAAGCATATGAAAGCTGAAATGGCTATACTAATGTCACATTAAATAGATTTAACACAAGGATTATTACTAGACAGAGGTAGATATTTCCTAATGATAAAAGTTTTGATACAACAGGAAGTTATAACAATTATAAATGTGAATTCATCTAATAAGAGACCTCCAAAATACTTGAAGGAAAACTTGGATAGAACTGCAAGAAATAAAAGACAAATTAACAATTATAACTATAAATTATATTACTCTTCAGTAAAGTCTACCAGTATTTTTCCAATATATCAATTTTATTGTTTCTCTCTATATACATTTAATTGCTAATGAAAATTATAGAAATAGCACATCAAAATGTTCTTTCATTGCAGTTTAAATTTTGAAACCCAGAAAATCTAATTAATTGTGCTGTACCCAAACTACCAAATATTTTCTTTACATTCTTTCCTCACAAGTTACTTTGCTTCAGATTCTTGATGTTAGACTTCATCTCACTGACTTTAGGGTTCTAAAACACATGGAAGTACTTGAGACCCATTGCTGCTTCTTTGGGTCAAATAAAAAGTACAGCTAAAGTACATAGAAGTTATTCAAATATATTCAAACTACATAGATTCCTTATGGATGACTGGTATTAAGGTAGGAAGAAAAAGATACAAGAAGAAAAAGACATCACAGAACTCATCATGGGTTATTCAAATTATTGGTATATAGTCTATACTATCTATCATAGAGTAGCTTTCACAACCTCACACATAAAATTACCAGCAAGAAAGAAGTGTGAAAAAATAAGGTTTATGAGTAAGTCACGTCAGTGTCATAATCCTCTATTCTTGTATTCTCAGAAGAATCCCATTTGTGATACACAAAACTGCAGCAACATTTGAATGTCTCACTTCGTGCTCTATTCTGAATGAATTTCCATAAGCCCAGTGTCTGTTAGTTCTCTTTCAAACTGAGAAAATCTGTTAAGTAAAAAGTATCTCAGTTTTACCATGCTTTCTTTCTAAACAGATAACATATCCTTACTACTCTCCTCTTGTAAGCAAGCCATCTCTGTTCGCCTGGAAGATTTGTTCTCTTCTATCCTGTTGTTGGGATGAAGTTATGGCAGAGGGGAAAGGAATTTAGTATCAGGTTGAGAGTCAGGTTATTAAGCTATAGTAGTATTTTAGAGAAGTTAGGAGAGGCCTCTGATTGTGAAGATCTGTGAAGACTCTGGGATCAATGTTGGGTTAAGATTTGTGGTGGGTCTATTGGTGACCTAGTCACAGCTCTAAGTGTCTCCCTTAGATCCCAGAGGAAAGTGTTGCTACCTCCTCAAATTTCTATAAAATAGCCTGGAAAGAACTCTATAGCCCAGAAAAGGCCAAAAAACCCAAACTACAGCAAATAATGGTGAAAGGGAGCCTACTAGTATTTTAGAAGTGCACATGAACAAGAGAAGGAAGCAAATGATGTTATTCTATATTCAATGTTCTTTATTTCTCAATAACTCTTCCAAAATTATTCTCACAAAAACTCAACTCAGGACACCATACTGTCTTTTTCATTTGGACGGTATAATGGCCACTTTGTCTCTTTCCTATTCCTACAGGCTAAAATCATCCCCATTAGTTGCTGCTTTCTCTTTCTGGGGAGTTTCCTCCACTGATCTCCTTACAGTGTGCTTAATCCTATTCAGATTTCAGCTTGCATTATCCAAACCCAGAGGGGCTTCCCTTCCTTCCCTGGCTGACCCAAATCTATTCTTCTCTTCATACTAAGTCCTATTGTATGATTTAATTTTCTCCAAAGCCATTTCACTATTTAATTTTTTTTTGTCATTAATTGCCACATTATTTCCTCTTTTCCCCACTTTTCTATATTTCTAAACATTGGTGTGCTCTGTGATTTGACCTCAGCCTTCTTCTATTTTTTTATTGTATTCCTCTCCGACTCTAAAATATATTAATTATTCAAATCAGTTTCCTGCCTTTCTTATTTATTTCTGCATAGCCAACTCTAGAATAGTGTGTATCTGACACATTGTAGGCACTCTGCAAATATTTTTTCTGAGTAAAGTGAATGAATACTAAGGCCTTTTGATCTTAGTTTCTTAAAATGGCTAATTTCAGTCTTTAACTTGCTACAGAATGTCATCTGTCTTCATCACTCTTTTCTTTTAAGAGAAAAATTAAAAAAAAATAAAAATAAAAAAAATAAAATAAATAAAAGAGAGAAAAATTCCCCTCCCACTCCAAGGCCGAGTTCTTCTGGTATGTCCACGATCTATTCTTCTTCTATTAGCTTCAAGATCTAGCTCTTTGAATTATATTTTGTTTTAATTTCAGTTACTGTTTATGTTCATTATTTTTTCAGCCTAAAAATATATTCACAGCAAAAACAAACAAGGCCTTTCCCTTGTTCCTGCCATTTTCTCACACTAACATAGGTTCTCTCATTCTTTTTGTAGCTACACTTATTGAAAGAGCCTCAACATTTGACCTTTATGCCAAGCTCCAGCACTGATTCTGGTGTTTACCAAACTTTTTATTCGAAGCTTGCCAGTAATTCCTGGTTAGTGAACCCAGTGGCTTTTCTCGATTCTTATCCTCTTTAGCTACTCTGCAGCACTCAACGCTCCTGTTTGTCCTTTCTTTTTGCGCCTCTGTTGCAAGTTGGTTTCTATGCTGCTGTGTTCTCATTTGTCATCCACGTCTCTGAATTCTCTCTCTGTCTCAATCGTTTTCTTAGTTTCCTCATTTTACCTACAAAAAGATGTTCCTTAAGAATCCCTTTCTCCACCCTTTTTCCAATGGCAAACTCATTTGAGCTGATGGTTTTAACAATTAGCAACGGGTTGGTGATAAAACCCAAATCCTTATTTCCACTGCTGAGGTTCTCAACCTGAAGTTCTTGCCATAACCTCAAAGTCAGCATTTCTGAAAGAAAATCCATCATCATTCGTCCCAAACTTCTCCTTCTTACTGTATACTGGTACCCCTCTACCTAGAGTTGCAAACGTTGGTATTTTCTTTTATCTCGATCTTTTCTTCATTTCCATATTAAACTATTCGTTAGATCCTGTTTATTCTGGCTCTGTTATAACACTTGTCTGCTTCTCTACATTCCTGCCATACTACTGTGTTCAGACACAGTACTGTTTGACCTAGGAATGATTGAATCTGTATTAAAACTGCTTTTTTTTTTTTAGATTGTAATATAATATCTCCTTTCAACCATGTTGCATTTTGTTCCTGGCTTAACTTTCTTAAAACACACTATTGATAATATTGTAAATATTAATAGTAATAATAGTGAAAAATTATTGTTTACTGCATGCTAAACACTCTTTTAAGTGCTTTGTAATTAGCCTCCATGCAAATATTATAACACAGTAACTCTTAATATCTTCATTTTGTGGAAGAAAAAGCTGAAGCATAAAAAAGGTATGTAAGTAATATGTCTAGGATCTCATAGTTTGGCAGTGTTACATCTGGTATTTGATGATTTTAACCAACACACAGAACTGCATTGGACATAAAACCTGAAAGGACTCTTTATGTCTACACAGTGACCATCTGTGACTTTTATTTAATTCACTCTTTTTAATTGAAAAGAATTCAGTCTTGTTTAAGCTATAATATCAGTCATATAACAGATTTTATGTGCTAATGAAATATGATTTCCCATTTTTCACATACCACAAACATACATATGTAGCTATCAAACTAAAAAAAGTTATCAGTGTACCACTTAAAATCGTATTGCATACCATATTTCATGACATGCTTGTCTGCAAAATGTTATAATTGTTATACTGACATGCAATTTTTTTGTCATTCAGATTTATTAATAATGTAATTTTAACTTAAATATGTAACTTTCCCCCACTTTTACCTTTTATTGTCTCATCAGTAAAAGTAAATAAATTAATAAATTATACATGAGTAAATCCAGTTCCTCTTTCCTCTATACACTTCATTCCTCTGGATTTTTCAATTTTGTTTATGCTACTTCCTTTTGAATAGCGTATACTGAGCTTCTGAATATATCAAAACTCTGTCTTTTCCACTCATGAAGGCTCAACTCAGTTGTATATTGCTGTGACTTGATAAATTTCTACATTCTAAACCAGTGCTTTCCAATAAGACTCTTTACAATAAGGAAAATGAACTGTTCAATACTGTAACTAATAGTGACATATGGTTATCGAGCACTTGAAATATGGCTAGTGAGACTAAAGAATTAAACTTTTATGTATTTTAATTTCAATTAAAAGTTAAATTTAAATAGACACATATGGCCAATGGCCTCCGTACTGAACAATACAGCTCTGAACTATCAATGAATACCTTGGTTTGCTGAACGACCAATATATTCTTAAAATCTGTATTATGGTAGCATACGCCTATCTTTTCTTTCTTTGTTACTGTTGATAATATTCTAAGGAAAGAATTGGCATTTTATAATTTTTCTGTGTATCCTAATGCATCTTGAATATTTCGCTTTGTTTAAAAGTACACAATAAATGTTCGTTATGTAACTGAATAAATGGATGACCATCTGTTAACTTGTTTAATTGCGTTAGTATTATTGGTAATAAAAGTTGCCATAATTTTTTTTCAAGGTAACAACAAACATAAAATAAATGCTTACAATAAACAACTTGCCTTTATCTTTGCAAATGACTATATGATTCCTTCAGGTAAAGTGCTTTCTTTTCATTAATTCATCCACATTTTGCTTGGCATTGCTAGACATGAAAATCATCTTTTTTTTGTTAATGATCTCAGTCCAAAGTCAATCTGACCATAAAGCCCCAGTTTTAGTACAGCTCAGTCCACAAACCCTGAACATGTTAGCTTAGATTCACCATAATTCTAATCAGCATTTGGCACATAGAAAGCTCTCCATGTGGTACAGATCCTGTGACACTTGTCTCTTTCTAATGCAACTGCCTGTTTCTCCCTCTGCTGGTTTCAGAATAAACGCCTTGTCAAAAAAAAGAATTAGATTTTGACAGCTTATTTCTATGGTTAATTGAGGTGATAGATATACTTGACATTTATCTAAGTGCAGAATAGAAGATTAAGACATAGTTTCTAAAGGCATTCTCTGTTTTAGAGGAGGTCACTTTCAGGGGTCCTTTTAATACACCTGTGCAATTAATAGTAGTGATAATTGTGCTTCATATCATAATGTCTTTAAAGTCCTTTCAAGTTGACAGATAAACTTTTCTTTCGTAGGGTTTGAATTATTTAAATCTTCTTCAACTCCACTTAAGACTTCCCCCTTCAATCCTGTGAATTAATATTGGCTGAAAAGTACAAAACATAATGTGCAAATCCACTCAGTTTAAAGAAAACAGAGGAAAAGGTCATATATGAGATTACCTCAATTATTGCCCCTAAATTTGTTAGGGCAGGTCCTGGCATTGTTATGCCAATGATAACAACATTTGATTTTTTGTGTGTATTAAAAGTTCTTTGGCATTTAGTTGCACTTCTTGTCATTGCTGGAATGCAGGCTATAAGACTGGTTTCAGAACAGAGCAAGAGGACCTCCTTGGAAGTGATGGTTACCTTTATGGCATTAATTGCCACGACGGTTTCATGGGTGTATGCTAATCTCAAAATGTATCAAATTATATACATTAAATATCTACATCTTTTCATATGTCAGTCATACATCAATAAACTGTTTTTTTTAAATAAAAAAGAACCTAGACAATAACCTGTTCTAGCCAGGAGATCAACTATGCATGGCTGTTCTCATTCTGAGAATAGTTGACCACAGGCAACCAACCATCTTTACTGTAGGAGTATTCTTTGTTCTCTCCCACTCTGCTTCTTCAGTTTTCCTGCAGCATTGAAGACTTTCTCTGTATCCTTTTCGATCTAACTTGTTCAGTTAGTCCCTACTTGGTGTAGGATATTTCTTCTGAATATGATTCTTAGACTAAACCATCTCAGAGTTGTCTTTTTACAAAGGATGACTGCCTTTGAGATAGAAGCTGATCCTTGTTACAATCCTCTATACTCAGGAAGTCACTATTGAGGAAATGAAGGACAGATGGCCCCAATAAATTTGTGGCATGAGTTTGTGATAGAGTCAGAAGTGTGACACTGCCTCAGCCCTAACAGAATGGGGAGGGCTAGCCAGAAGCTGACAATAGCTAGGGCTTCATTAAGACCTGTAAAGACCTCGAACACTGAGAATATTATGGCACTTCTGAACAAGCAATCTAAATATCTTAATCTGCAAAATATGTATACAAAAGTCCAAACAAGTTCTATTTTTCCTATAAAGGATTTTTGTTTTCTTACAAAATATTTCTGGATAAAAACAAACCCCTAGTATGTTGGAAGGAGGTCATTGGACCCAGTTGTAAAGATATAAATGTGGAAGATGCAGAAGACATTAATCATAGACTTATCAATGCCCTGAAAAGATCTGTTCCCATGACTGAAGTAACTCTGATCTTTGGAGGTTCCTATCCAAGAAGTATGATATCAATCTTAT
Source organism: Cheracebus regulus (assembly GCA_963574635.1). Classification (NCBI taxonomy): domain Eukaryota; kingdom Metazoa; phylum Chordata; class Mammalia; order Primates; family Pitheciidae; genus Cheracebus; species Cheracebus regulus. The sequence goes on along the minus strand of CAUYQU010028971.1, from coordinate 49,992 downwards.
TTTTAAATAAATTAAAATTTTGATTGCTGACTTGGTTTACTTGTGCACAATGCAAATCTAACTTTCTGGGTACATTATTATTTAGCGATGAGTTTCAATTTTCTACTAGAGTGAATTGTTTGAATGAAAGTACTGAATAAGATTTGGAAGCCGGTTTCTAATCTCACATTTCCTGTTGATTAACTCTGTGGCATTGCAAAACAATTTCCATTGTAGGTCAACAAACTAATATCAGGTTGCTTCTCCTCCTTTTCTTCCTCCTCCTCTCTCTTCCCTCTAAATTTTTTTTGCCTTCATCTTGTTCTTCTCTTTTGGAGGTCCTATAAGAGATGAAAAATAGAGCTCCCAAAGGCCTTTTCTGGGCCTTTCCTTTAACTCTCAAATTCAATGGGCACTAACAGATTCTTTAAAATAAGAAATATAAGAGATTATATAATATTGTAGAAAGATTATGGGCATTGGAATTGGGCAGACATAATCTCTACACTAAAATCTGTCATTCACCATTTGTGAAATCTTAGGCAAATTGATATCTTTCTGAGGTCAGAATTTTTATCTATAAAATGATGATGATAACGCATACTTAAGAGTGCTGTGAGTATTAATAGAGGAAATATATATAAAATACCCAGCAGAGTGTTTGGTGCACAGTCAAGTCTTCATTATTTTTAGCTCTCTTTCCAGATGGATACCTAGGGAGTTACTTTACTGTGTACTCATCAGCATATGGCCTAAGTGACGTTTCTTGTGCTTGGTTAGTCACAGGCTAGATCCTGGGAATTATTCATCATTTTGAATAGCCTATAGACACCTGTTTCTTCTTATTCTTTAATTCTGTTTTTGACCCTACAGATATTGGTACAGAATATAGAAAATAATAACTTTTTCTAATTAGTCTCTATATAGTAGCTCATTCTTAATTTTGCACAGAAACATTTTCCAGAGTGGCTACTTTGTGTATGATCTTTGGACAGTGAATACTATGGTAAATAAGATAGGTAAGTCCCTACTACAGTAAAAAATACTTTCTAGTAGCCTTAGATGCACAGCAAACCAGGAAACAAATACATAAAACGAGACTGTGAAAAATGCTAAGAAAGAAAGTATATGCAACTAGAATAACTGGGCCACTTTTTGATTAGGTGATCAGGGACTGATAGACTTTCTCTCTCTCTCTTCTTTCTTTTTCTGAAATCTGAAGTTAAACAAAACAAAAACAAAACAAAACACTGGTGTGAAGAGCCAGGGAAAGAGACTTGCAAGCCATGGGAACGCAAGCAAAAGGTTTTGAGACTGGAAAGGACGTGGCAGGAGTGAGAAGAAAAAAGGAAGCCAGTGTGGCTGTTCTATAGTGACATGTGATAGAAGGAAGAGTGGAATATGATGGGATGAAAAGATCCCGATGGGAGTCATTTTTTCCCCAAAGAGCAGTAGGGACTCCTGAAGCCATTTCATACAAGAAAGTGATATTACTCAATTTGTGTTTTAAAAGTGAACAGTGTTTTGTGGCTATAGAAAGTGACCTAGAGTGAGAGAACAATGGAAGCGGGGAGTCAAGACAAAGACTTTCAGTTTTCCAGGTTGAAGATGCTGAGGGCTTCACTAAGATGGAGAGATTAGAAACAAAGAGAAGTGGGCAGATTGAAATGTATTTGAGGGTAGAATTGAAATGACAGCACGATAGACTGGATAAAGGCAGTGAGGGAAATGAAAAATATGAGAAAATAGTTTGTCCATTTCTGAGGTGACAAAGACTGCAGAGAAATGAGAAGAGACATCAAAAACTCTTTTTGAGATGACATCTATTGGAGGAAACTAACCTAAGCCATCTGAGTCGGAGATGTAAAGTGGGTTTAGAACTGAGGAAAGTGTTAGATGGAGATGCAGATTTGGAAATAGCATAAAAATATTCCACACTATCAAATCACCTTGGGAGAGAGTATAAGACAAAGGGGAAAAAACGACTCAAGGCAGAACCCTGATGCTATCTAACAATTTCATCCTGTCACAGGAGGAATAGCTAGCAGAGGAGACTGAAAATGAGAGTGGTGAGGCTGGAGGAAAACTAGGAGTGTGTAGTGTTGTGGAAGGTGAGAGAGGAGAGGGTTTCAAAAGGAGGCGTGGTGAAACAACGCTGCTAGTCAACACGTAACAATAAAACAGAGATTCAGTTGAACTTTGCAAATGTTTAGGTCTTTGGTAACCTTAAAATAAGGATTGTAAGTTATGTTGGGCAGGTGGAAACCAGATTGGAAGAAGTACAGGAGTAATTGAAGTAAGAGGAATTGGGAATTACAGTAGTAAACAATTATTAAATAAGTGTTCTTTTTCTTCTTTTCAAAATGATTTGAAATGAAATGGTACCTGAGAATGTGGGGTCAAAAATGTTTATTTTTAAGATAGATACTACTAGAACGTATTTATAGATCTATTGGGAAAGAAATAAAAAGAAGGGGAGAAATTGGTAAAGCAAGCAAGGGAAATGCAACTGATGGAATGAAATCCTCAAGAAGATGAGAGCTGTTGAAATCTGTGGCTGTAGCTGACTTAGCTTTAGAGAGTCATGGCACTCCTATTCCATTCTAACAGGAAAAATGCAAGATATATTTATAAGGTGATTTTTTTAAGACTTGAAGAAAAAAGGATAAGGGAATTATCTTTTATGGTTTCCACTTGCTCAAAAAACAGTGAGAAGTCACATAGATATAAAAGTCAATAGGAAATGTGAAGGTGAAAGTGAACAAGATACATGAGGACTCTGTAAGTATGAGATCATTTGGGTTTGTTTAAAGATATTGAAAAGGATATGAAATATAAGCCAGAGAGTAAGAAAATTGATTTATTTGGGATATGTAAAGCTGGGAAATATGGCAGTTCATTTGTGAAATGTTTTTGCAGCAGTAGTCAATTTATTTTCGTTTTCTTCTTCTTTTTCTTCTTCTTTCTTTTTCTTTTCCTTTCTTTATTTCTTTTTCCTATTTTTTGAAATGGAGTTCCATGCTTGTTTCCCAGCCTGGAGTGCAATGGTGGGATCTTGGCTCACTGCAACCTCCATCTCCTGGGATCAAGTGATTCTCCCTCTTTAGCCTCCCGAGTTGCTGGGATTACAGGTGCCTGCCACCACGCCTGACTGATTTTTTGTGTTTTTAGTAGAGATGGGGTTTCACCATGTTGGCCAGGCTGGTCTCGAACTCCTGACCTCAGATGATCCGCCCACCTTGGCCTCCCAAAATGCTGGGATTACTGGCGTGACCACCGCTCCCGACTGCAATACTCGATTTCTTATAAAGAAACTACAGAGAAAGCAGATGATTTTGTTAAACCAGCTCTGAGCTTTGGTAAGAAAAGTATGACAAAGAGACAACAAAAGAATTGAGGCTGTTTCAGGGAGTGATTATAATGGCCAAACTTGTGTTCCAAACTGGGAAAGCAGAGTGTAAATATATAGAGAGTGGGGAAGAACAGAATAACAGAATTGATGTGAATTGTTGAGGTTAACCACATGGAGGTCGGATGTCATAGTGGGGGTATGACTGAGAGTGGAATGGAAGAAGAACATATGATGGTCAGTGAATGAGATGTTAAAAGGAGACTTAATGTAGTATAGCTATTGGTGAGACAAAGACCAGAGATTGGCAATGTCAGTAGGTAGCTGAGATGGGGAGGAAGAAAAAGATGATCATAAGTGAGGAAGTCAAGGAACTGAGAGATCAGCTGTAGATGGGCAATTCACATGCACAAATGATGCCACCAATGATAAAGCCTGGCATTGAGACGGATGGGAGATCTGGGATGGAAATGCAATGAAATAAAAGTGAAAATCTCCCACCAATAAACAGCGGATGAGAAGTCACATGGAGATAAAAGTCAACAGGAGACGAATATGAACAGGAAGCATGGACTCTATTCTCAATCTGGTTGTTTTTAATTTCAGCATCACAACAACCACTGTCCTTTAAATATACTTGACACATGCTTTCACTAATCTATCTTCTTTACAGTTACGTGCTTGCATGATTGTCATTATCTTGTAAACCATATTTTTACCTTTTAAACCATATTTTTCATGGTAGTGCATCACAATTTTTGTGTGTAGCCCATCATTACCATAATCATCTATGGGATGGTATTGGTATGTATAAAAATATTTTAAGTATATAATATATTAAAATGTTTCCAGATAAATGGTAAATATACTATTATTATTATTTAGAGATAGAATCTTGCTCTGTTGCCCAAGCTAGAGTGAAGTGGCATGATCATAGTTCACTGTAGCCTTGAACTCCTGGGCCCAAGCGTTCTTCCTACCTCAGCCTCCTGATAGCTAGGACTACAGGCTCACGCCACCATGCCCAGCTAATTTTTAAAATTTGTTTGTAGAGACGGTGTCTCACTGTGTTGCCCAGGCTGACCTCTAACTCTTGGCCTCAAATGATCCTCCTGCCTCAGCCTCCCAAAGTGCTGGGAAATAAACATTATTATAATGGTCTTTTCCTCCAGTGTTTCCCCAAATTCGGCCACTTAATTAGCTCTTTCCTGCTTCTTTGTGCACAGAACTCTTTGTTTGTTCTTTCTGATAGAAGTTCTATTATTTGACTTCCTCTGTTACCATCTCTATTTTAGTTTCCAACAATTTAATTACTTTGCTGATTATTATGTTTCATATAAATTCTGATTAAATCATACACACACAAACTATTATTGTCTTACATGAAACGGTGGTCTATTTTAATATCTGTATTTAAAAAATATAACTCTTCTAGTCATTTTTGGTGCTGGGCCAATTATGTTAATTAGAATATATTGAGCAAAGTACATATTTCCAGTCTCTGCACATATATTATTCAATTAGATCAAGCTTCAATATGTAAAAGCTTTTTGCAAAATGTAGTGCCAAAATGTTACAGTCTTTGGTCAGAATCTTGGCAGATTAAGTCAATTAAAAAGGTCAAGATGAGGGGTTTTTTATTTTACAGGAAGTGCAAATGTACAGAATCTATTATCTAATTAAATGCAAGTCTGTAATTCAATGTTAGGATAGAGAATATAAACGCATCCAAGTCAGGAAGTGGAAAAAGTTGGCTTATTAACAGTAATCAGATGTAAGATTGTCTGTCCAGTTCTTTGCCGTCTTATTTATCCCCCTTTGCTCTTCTGGAAAACCTTCATATCCCTGAATAGATACAAACATTTTCTACTTAGTCAAGCTGTCTGCTTCAATTTTTGGTTACTTGAACATCTGGCGAATTAAGGCTCTCTGTTTAGCCACAGTGAGGTCTTCTATGAAAGTTATAGGTACTCTCTATATTAGATTATTTCCACCTTCTGCTTGGTTTAATATCAAATAATAGCATCAATTGACTCATTCATTTAACAAATATTCAGTAATTATCTATTGTCTGCTTTGTACTGCTTTAGAAAATGAGGATATAACAATGAACCAAATAGACCACAACCCCCTACAAAAGCCATAAACCTCAAACCACTCAAGAGCCCTGCCCTCATTAGCTTGTATTTGAGAGGAGAGACATAATACAATAAATAAACTATGTAGCTATATTAGATGATAATTAGTGTTCCATAGAACAAAAAGAGAGCACTAAATGGGAAAATCAGGAGTAACTGGGTAAAGCTACAATTTAAAACAGGAGGTTCAGGAAGGAGCTCACGGAGACAGTAACATTTAATAATAACAATAATAAAGCTATGCCAATGTGAGAAAATGAGGATGCTTAGTTATTGGCTTAATGAGGTATTACAAAGCTTCATCAGGAGGAAGATCGTCCCCTGGAAGAGGGAACAGCAAGCACACAATCCCTAAGCCTGGGCCTCGTGTGGCTGTGCTCGAGGAACCGCTGGAAAGCGACGTGGCAAGAGCAAAGCGAGGCAGGAAGACAGCAGAAGGGAGTGAGTGGGAGCCTGCAGGGGTGCCAGCTCACAGAGGGACGTACAGGCCATCGTAAGGACGTTGGCTTTTCTCCTTGTTGATGGGAAATGAGTGAGCAAAGGATTAAGAATGTTTGACAGTTTTAAAAGAGTCACTCTGCTGAGAATAAACTGCATGGAGGTTCAGGGTAGAAGCGAGGAGAACCGGTAGCATAGGCGAAATAATCCAGGTCGGAGCTTATCGTGCCTTGCACCGGTGTTCTGGGGGCAAAGATGGTAAGGAGAGGTCGGATTCTGAATGCATTTTAAACACAGAACCAACAGCGGCAATCTATTACAAAAATACACGTTAGAGTGCAGGTGGTGGACGCAAAGAGACTAAAAACCCTGTACTTTTTTTTTTTTTTTTTAATTGGGGAGGCATTTTTTTTTTCTCCTAAGCAGCGCAAGTGTTCTATAAAAGTACCGGCTGGGTTCTGTCCATCGGAAAGAAACTACGTTAGTATACTTCCTTTCTCACACACACACAAAAAAATCATCAGAATAACTTGTGTAAAACAAGTACCCTCCTCGCAGTGGTCTGGGGAACAGAATGTAAAAACAGCTTGTCAGAATCAGAGAATAGGCTTAGTTCTGAAGGTGGACAGGACTTTAGAGTCATTTCATCTATGCCGTGGGTACAAGAAGCATGAAAAGCTTATTGGACAGGAGGGTGGTTTGTGCCTGTGGAGGATGGTGTGATAAATTTGGATAAGGAAAGTTCATAGTTGTTACAATAGACCTGTTACACTTGATTGGAATCAAATGAGGCTGGCAAACAGAAATAATGAACAAAAGCCTCCCTTACAGAAAACTTTACATGTAGCGTTTTTGGATTAAGCAGTAAGCATTTTGGTAAACCTTAAACATCAGGTCATGAGATTTTAAAGATAAAAGCTCTATCCAACCCAATATAAACTTACTGCTGGAACATGTTCTGGCATAGTGACACTGACTTGGCCCTGTTGAGAAAATGATGGCATGTATAGGAAACAAAAGAGTTAGTCATGAAACATTGTAATACCTCATTAAGCTGATAACTCAATGTCACATGCAATGAGAGGTCTTTTCTGAAGGATGTACCAGTCACAAATATTTGATGGGAAAAAATATAGCAAAATAATAACTAAATCGATTGGATATTTCTTAATTTCACTTAATTATCTGATTGAAAGTTGTATGCTTTGTAGATACATTAATTCTATTAGGTGCGAAGGTTTCACTTATTTCATGGAGTATTAACTAAGGAGTTCTTGATCAGTCTGAAATAATTAGTGCGGCAATATAAGTATCCAATTGTTTTTGCCATGGATTACTTTAAGGTCTAGGAAAATTTAGATTTCTGCATCATGTATTCTGATTTTGACAGTGTTGCATATACAGTACACTGAAGAAAGCTATTAATATATTTATAGTGGTATTAATATAATTATTTTATCTTATAGATCCTACCAAAAATGTAAAAGTTAAAAAAAATTAATCAGTGCTTATTTAAGAGGAAATCTTGTAGAGTGATTAAGAATTTGCATCCTAGAATCAAACCTCCCTGTGTTCAACCTCAGCTATGTTCTAGCAGTGTGACTGGGGCAGACTACTTATCTTTGTATGCTCAGTTTCTGCTTAGGAAAATGAGGACAATAAAACTTAATAGGCAGCTGCAAAGACCAAATGAAGAGCTGATATTTATCTTTACTTCTGTCTCGGTGGATGTGTAGATATTAAAACATATATCTACATATAGATATAGAGATTTACAGGTACCCTGATATTAATACCTAATTCATGTTAAGAACTAAAAATGTTAGCTTTTGCCATTCTTGTGGATAATTTTTCAAACTATTATTATTATTATTTTTTGCCCTGTTGAATTTTACTGTTTACTTATTTATTCCTGCACAAATATTAACAACCTGCTCTGTGCTACACAATGTGCTCGGTATTAGGTGTATAGCTGCAATCCAAATGGACACAATACCTTTACTCATAGATGTTACAATAGGGAGCATAAAAGTATTTAAAATATTTCAAAGGCAAATGCAAACCTGCAAAGTGGAATAAGTTTCTAAAGGTCTGTATACCAAGGCAAATCTAAGCTGCAATAGTTTTGTTGTTGTTGTTGTTCTTAAAGTTCTATTTAAGATATGACTTAATGATTATGTGGGTCATAACGAAATGAAGAATGAAAAAAAAAAAAACATACTCTAGGCAGAAGGTACCGCAGGGGCCAAGAACCAGAGGTAAGAAAATAATAATTTGTTTGAGAAACTAATAAACTCACCACCTTTGCAGCAGAATCAGCAAAAGGGAACTTCATTTGATGTTGTAGAGGTAGAAAGTCATGAGACTGTGTACAATCTGGTAAACCTTGTTGAAGATCATAGCTTGGGAAGTCATTGTAATAATTTACGGCAAGAATAACATGATCATATATGCATTTTAAAAAAGATGACTCTGAAATTAGATAATGAGGTGGAGGAAGGCAGCAGAGTGATTGCAGTGGGAATAGTGAGGAGGTGATTGCAGCAGTTTGTTTAAAAAAAAAAGTGCCTTGATGATAGCCTTAATGGAAGAATATAGGTAGGACCAAAAACTTTAGGATGTAGAATCAAAAGAATTTGTAGTAAGTTGGATGTGAGAAGGAGTGACAATAAGGGAACATGCCCCAGATTTCTTGATGGATCACCTGAGATAGGGGTGCCATTTTAGCAAATAGAAAACACAGAAAATGAGTAGGTAGTACAGGGCAACCTACAGCAATAGAAGATAATGCATATTGTTTCAAACTGGAATTTGTGAATGTGTTAGTGTCAGGTAGGCAGTTGGATATATGGTTCAGAATTCAGGAGAGAATTCAGGGGAGACAGGTGGACTGGAGATTGGTAAATTATTGTCAAACACCCCAAAATAGCTATTAAAGCCCAATGAATGGAATTAGATATCTATAGGGATAGAGAATAGGGTGAGAAGAGAAGAAGATGTAGGAGAAAAATTGAGAAATTCATTGATGGAAAAGAAAGAACAAGCACAGAAAACTAAGAAGGAATAGCTAGAGAAATAGTGAAAAAGTTAAGAGAATATGTGACACGAAAATTTTGTAAGGAGAGAGTTCCAAAAAGGAGAAAGCAGCCAGCAGTTCACATTCTTTCAAAAATTAAAGTAAGGTACAATAAACACATTTTAATTACATTCCAGAGCAGGCAAGACATTAGTGACTTTGATAAAAGCAGTTTCCCTGTATTTATGTAAGTTGAATAATCTGTAAATAAAAAATGTGATGAATTGGGAAAAACAGCAATCAACACATTACATATGTATGGGTGGAAAGAAGAGAAATAGGATAGTTAGCTGGGCTATTTGGTTGAGGAAAGATGCTTTTGTTTCATTTAATTTTATTAAAATAGGGCAATATGAAAACACTTAAAAGCAGATGGGATGGGGGTTAAAAATGAAGTTGTGTTAGTTGAGAGATAGAAAATTAACAGTGCAAGGTTTAAAGAAGGGAGAAACAACTGGAAGCTATCTGGAGAATAAAGGGGAGAACTGGCCTTGAAAGGGATAAAGGGCATATTCCTCTTTGTATCAGAAGGAAAGGAGAAATAATAGGTATTTCTCCTATGTGAGATGACATCTTCTGCGGTGACAATGGAAGAAAATTTCTCATATAGCTGCAGATACTGTGAGGGAATATGAAGGGTATAGGATTAAGCAGATTAGAGAAGGTGTGATACAGTCATTAGGTGGAATGTGGAAGAAAGAATTTCAGGTAAACTTTCTCAGAGTCATGAGATATTTTAAAAGTCCAACTGAAGACTATTACATTTTTTGATGTCAATTTGTGTAATAGTAAGATATTTCTCAACCTAGATTATAAGCATGGAGAAAGTGCTTAGTGTATTCACCTAGAGTTAAGGATATGGCATGTATGCATGGGAAATAAATTTTAGGAATAGAAGGAGAGTGGTATATAAGATAATCTGTTGAATCTAAACAGACAGGGGCAATATAAACAGAGATGAAGTTGATATAAATAAATAGATTTAGACAGGATGGATATAGATAGATACACAGATGCGTGTGTACATACACACATGCATGCACACACACACATTATGTATATATTACCCTAGATATCTATACATATATATACACATATACATATACCCTAGACATATGTATATATGTATGTATATATATGTATATGTATGTATATATATATACATATGTATATATATGTATATATATCTAGGGTACATATATATGTATATATATGTATTTATATGTCCCTAGATATATATACATATAGATCTATATGTGTGTATTTATATGTACCTAGATATATATACATATACATATATATATGTGTATTTATATGTACCTAAATATATATATATACACACATACATATGTATATATATATGTATATATGTGTATATATATCTAGGGTATATATGTATATGTATGTATATATATATGTACACATATATACACACATATGCATATAAGTGCATATATATGTACAGATGTACATACATAAACATGGCCCTAGATATCTGTACATATATATCAATATATATATGTAAAGATATATGCATATGTATATATATGTACAGATATCTAGGGTAATATTTCCATAAGTTCAACCATATTTTAAAAACAAGTGTAAATGCAATAGTAAAGTGATGTATACAGAATTCTAGCAGATTGTGGTCAAACAGTGAAATTTCTAAAGCAGTTTAATGTGATTGCTTGGTTTATTTTATAGTTATACAAGTGTGCGGTTAAAATAAAGTGGAGGAGAATGCCAATGGAGATGTAGAATTTGAGATGTAAAATTCAAAATGTAGAATTTAAAGCCAATAGTGCAGTTTGACCAGAAAGGAACAATGTGATCTGGGTGTCAAGGATATTAGTGAATTAAAAAAAATGACCAAGAGACTGATAGATAGTATAAAGGATGAGGATGGTTGAAGAGCTGAAATGACATACAGGCCACAGATGAGCAAGCATAATGGTCTGAAAGCAGCGCTAGGGGACAATGATGACAAAGACTCAAGTCTACACAATTTCCTTTGGTGTGAGGGGCAGTGTGTGGCCTTTGCCTGAGGGAAATGTGAGGGATATAGTGTTGTCAGTAGATAAGTAGTTTACATTAAAAGTTAGAAGGTTCAGAGAGCATTCAGCAAAAATTTAACAACATAAACGTTGTATACAACCTTGTGAGAACACTTGTCTTATTTCTCTGGGATACTGGGTACATATAATGATGTGCATATGTTCACCTTTGTAGCAAACTGCCAACCTATTTTCCAAAGTGACTGTATGATATTCCACTACTTAACACATTTATGGAAGTTTAATTTTATCCACATCACATATCCTTACCAATATTTGGTGTTTTTAAGTTTTAGCCATATTAATGGATGGTGGTGTTTCAGTTTTAATTTGCATTTCTTTTTTTAATTTTTATTTTTTGAGATGGAGTATTGCTCTTGTTGCCCAGGCTGGAGGACAGTGGCGTGAGCTCGGCTCCCTACAATCTCTGCCTCCCAGGTTCAAGTAATTACAGGTGTCCACCACCACGCCCAGCTAATTTTTGTATTTTTTAGTAGAGACGGGGTTTCACCATGTTGGCTAGGCTGGTCTTGAACTGCTGACCTTAGGTGATCCACCTGCCCGGGCCTCCTAAAATGCTGGGATTACAGGCATGAGCCACCACACACAGCCTTAATTTGCATTTCTAAGATGGCTAATGATATTGTGCAGTGCTTCACCCATTGATTGACTACATATTTACCTTTATTGAAAACTTTAAGTTCTTTGTCCAGATTTTTGACTGGATTGTTTTCTTATTGGGTTGCAATTGTTGTTCAATTTTCTGGGTACAAGCTCTTTGTCGTAAAAGGAAACAACAGACACTAGGGTCTACTTGAGAGGGGAGAGGGTGGGAGGAGGGCGAGCAGCAGGACAGACAACTGCTGAGCACTGAGCTTAACATCTGGGTGATAGACTACAAGCTACAAACCCCTGTGACACATGTTTGCCTATGTAACAGACCTTCACATGTACCCTTAAACCTGGAATAAAAGTTAAAAAAGTCCCTTGTTCCGTTTACACATACGTGTTCATTTGTATGTGTTTCAGTACACACACATGTATACACATACACACATATGTAAAATTTTCTCCTAGTTTTATTTTCTTAATGGCATAATTTGAAGAGTAGAAGTTTTAGATTTTTATGAATTCCAATTTATTACATTTTTTATGGTGTTTCCTAAGACACCTTCGTTTATCCAATAATCACGAAAAATTTCTCCTTTTTTTTTTCTAAAAGTTTATAGTGTTAGCATTACACTTAATTCTATGATCTATTTCAGGTAATTTTTGAGAATGTTATGAAATATGGGTCAAATACCATGTTTTCTGTAATGATTTCCAGTTATTCCAACACCATTTGGTGAAAACACTGTCTTTTATTTTGTTTAACAATCTTACTACTTTTGTGAAAATAAATTGATCTTATCTGTTTATCTAATTTAGAACTCTCTCCGCTGTCGCTGTTCTAGATATATTTTCAGATAACGTAAATTTGCTAACTTTTTTCTTTTTCAAAATTGTTTTATCTATTTAAAATCTTTTACATTTCTATATTAATGATAAAATCAGCTTGTCAATTTCTACAAAGAAAAGCTTGTTGGAATTTTAATTGGGATTTTTATCTGCAGATAAATTTGGGTAGAATGAACATCTTAACAGTACTGAGTCTACCAATAAATTGAAATGTTATATAGCTCAGCTTATTTATTTCTTTTTGTCTCATAAATTTTTGTTTAGTTTTCAATGTACATGTCTTACACGTTTTAAGTATATTCCTGTTTCACATTTTTATTTTATTTAAAACAGTATTGTTTAAAATTTTTATTTTTAAATCGATTACAATTAATTACTGTAATTGGTGGTTATGTTAAACTAATATTTTTTGAGTATCTGCTATATGCAGTTGCTTGCCATATCCTGGAGTTACCATGATTAGTAAAATCATAGGCCTTCTGTGCTATGAGTTTACGATCTAGGGGAAGAAAGAGACATTGACAAATAGCCACACAATAAGTGCAATAAAAGAGGACTACCTAGTTCTTTAAGGGATATAATCAAGCAACTTGACCTTAGGAGGAGATTAGAGAAAGTTTTCCTATGAAAATGCAAGGTGTTGAAGTCTGAAGGATGATCAAGGATTGACCAGGTGAAAAGAGCAGTGAAACGCATTCTAACCAGAAGAAGGAACATGAGAAGACCTTGTGGTGGGAGGAAACACAGAGAGGTTACGATTCTGAGAGATGATCACAGTGGTTAGGAGAGAGCAAGGAGAAGCGCAATGCTAGATTTTGCTGGAGAGACACCTTAGTGGCTAGATCATGATTTTGAAGCCAAGTCTATTCTGAATAGTTTTATGCAGGAGCATAAGATTATAATAGTTACATTTTTAAAAGATCAATATATGGCTGCGATGTAGAGAGTGGATTGGAGTAACACCATAGTAGAATTAGGGAAGACAGTTAAGCAGATGTTGTAAAAGTCCGAGATGGTAGCTTTGATTAGCACGGTGAGTTGGAAATGGAGAGAAGTGGATATATTCAGGAGGTAATTTAGAGAAAAAATACTAACAGAGTTAGTGATAGCTTGAATATGGCAGGTAAGAAAAAGGGAGCAGTTGAGGATGGCGTCAGTGTACTAAATGTATGACGGTGCTATCTTAAAAACAAGAGGGTTTGTGAAATAGACAGCTCAGTAAATAGGTCTGAGTAGAGGATAAACATTTACTCCCCAATAGGGAATAGCTGTCAGGTGAAACCTTAGGTGAAGATACTGTGATTTTAGTAAGAATTATAGAAAGGGAGAAAGGGCCACTCTTAATTCTTGTTCTTCCTCTATTTCAAATATATTTTAGCTGGAATTATGTCAAGACTATCCTGTGTATCTGGTCTTTTCCCCCTGAAGTTTCCAATTTTGTCAGTTTTCTATTTTGATTTTGTATGTTTTGTGCTACCTTTACAATAGTTTACTTGTGATGCTGTACTTGTAACATTATTTATCTTTTATTAGTTTTGTTGAGTACTACAAAATTACTATTAATAACAAGAATAACAATAGAGAATAATTTGTGGAAATTCTGATAATCCCTCATCTGACACTACAAAATTGACAAATAACAGAAATTTATTGAATAAGCATCTGAGTGGGCATATTTACTTTGCAATGTATCACTAGAAAGATATAAAATATGAAAGAGTTTGTCTTAATTTAATAGACTGAGGAAGAGAAATTGAAAACAAAGTAGGGGTGATGTCTTATAGCATTTATACTCATAAAATATTAAAACTGTTTAGTGTATATAATATTATTGTGGACAGTCAGCCTTTAAATTATTTATTGTTATTACTAGGATATCTCCTAGCTCTTTTTTTGAAAATAATACCACAGTTTGAGGCATTTTAATTCCAAATAGTATTTCATTACTAAAAGTGAAAAGAAGTGTCCTGATAATATATAAATTGTCCATTCCTCTTTTAGATGCCATCTATTATTTTATTTATTCATAAAGCAATCCTTAATCTGGGAGCTGAGCCAGTAAATTGATTTCATTTTCATTACTTATAGCAGCTTTTTGGATAAGAACCATTGTTCTAACTAAGTAAAATTGGGTAACTGTTTCCTGACAACCTACAGGAAAAAATATGATTTCCTATAATAAAACACTGAACTACGTCCAACTCAGAGAAATATGCTGAATTCATAAACAGAAAATTAAATGCTTTAATGTTGAATGAATATAGATATTATGGCCACTGGGATTGTTCTTAAACTCGAGCTGCTATTACTTATGCAAAATGTCTAAGGAAGATGAATGGCCCATTGTTGAACCCATTGAACAAAAAGCTTTGATTTCTAACAGTGATTTTAATCAAGACTCATTATATGACTTAGAATAAGATACTTAGAAATTCCATGCTTCTGTTTTATCATGTGAACGAGAAAGAAAAATATACTTTCTTTCTGTTCTTGAACTCTTAAAGTTATAAAGAATATTAATGCTGAAGGACCCCACTAATATGAACGTAAAAACTTCATAATTAAAAAATAAATTATTTAAATTCACACACCAGTTAGATAAATTAATCCTAAAATAAATTGAGTGTGTATATACTCAAAAATTCTTAAATACTGTATATACCAAAGTATATATTCCATCTTTACCAGTGAAACTGTTTCCACCCTGCTGGGCTTATTGTTCAAAATAGAGAAAGGTCGCATCTTGACAGCAAAAAGAAAGCATAGATATCAAATATGAAAGTCAGGAGACTTTATTTAACTATTACAAGTTGAAAGCTAGTCTGGCTATGAAGTCTTGGGATACTATAAACTACATCCTGATTTATCTTCAGTTAGGAGCCTTATATAGGGAGACAGATAATTCATTATTTGTAGTTGTTTTTCATTCTTACACTTTGATGGCAGGGAATATTTATGTCTTGCTCAGTGCTAAAATCTGTGTAGCTTTCACAGTCTCTTGCACATATTAATGCTTGATAGATATCTGAGGAAGAAATGATACCAAACAAGATATCCATTCATTCATTCATAAATTATTTTTTAAGGAAATAGCAACTATCTTAGGTTGAAGGATGCAAAGATGTATCAGATGCACATAAGGAGATCTGTCAGAGAACAAAGTCAAACACAAAAGTATAATTTTAATAAAATGTTAACTTAATAGGACACGAACGTTGATATACGTGGTGTTTTTAAATAAGCCAGTTTTGAGGGATGCATTCCTCAATGATAGCATAACGACTAAAAACATTTTTGGAATTTGTTTGGAAATATTATGTTATTGTGAATTATGTTACAAAAGATTTTATTATTTCGTTCTTTGACCAAAATGGTTGTCTGAGGCTTTATTGTTAACATTTTAAAGACAATTTTTCACTTAACCATTTGAAAAAATAAATATAACATCTACATTCTAAAAATATATACATCACCAATATGAGGAATAGTTGGAAGTGATTATCCAGGATCAGTTGAAAATAACTAGGGTAGCCAAACTCCTCACTCTGCTCCTGCATCCAAAGCTAAGACACAAATACAGACCAATAAGAGCTTAACTTTTATGTCAGTCTTTCATCCATCCTTACATTTATTAATTTGATGAATGTTTATTAAGCACTTACTACATGCTGGTAAGGTGCTGGACATTGGGCAGAAGTGATAAATTCCTTGAAGAAATATGACAGACACACAGGCCTGAGACTGGAGTAGGGCTTCCTACTTTTTCTTCCACAAATCAAAGATAGTAAGCCCCAGAGTGATTATTCAACCTGAGCTGACACTCCAACTTTCTTGTCCAAATACAGAAGCTGGACAAGAAAGGAGACCTGGAAAACCTGCCAGACATGAGGTATCCTAACCACGTGTGTTTTCCAGTGAAGGAAATTTACAAAGGCGTGGTCAAAAAGAAAAATGGACTGGGGAATCTGAATCTTGCCTTGAGGCATAGAACTGACCCAGATTAGTAAAATATGGCACAAAAATTACACAGAATGCACAATGGAATGAATGTTTGAGAAATCAAAAAGCAAAAAGCATAAAACATTACCATATAAGGATTATCATATGATAGTATCATAAAACGAAACATACAATGAATATAATATTTGAGAGTAGAAAAGTAACATCTATCCTTGTTTAAAACAAATAGCAAATTACATAGTAGTGGTAAGGTAAATAAATGCTAGAGAAGTCTTGGGTGAGAAATACATTCAAGATGGCATAATTAAAATTTCAAAGAAATGTTATTTTCTGAGCCAGGAAGAGAAGGAGAAGTTATTTCATTTAGTATTTAACAACTATTTGCTAAGAATCGACTCTGGCAGTAATGGGGCTGGTGGCCTCACTTCTAAAATGAAAGGTTGAGATGAATAATCCTTTTCAGCTTGAGCCACCCACTACATAATCTAATTCTGTGGGAAATTTTGGTAGGTGGGAAAAATAGGAGCAAGGTGTGATATCAGAATCATGGCCAGCAAAGATTTCCATATGCTAATTTCCCAAACCCATGAGTATATTATCGTAAATGGCAAAAGGGACTTTGCAGATGTGATTACATTAAGAACATTGAGGTAAGATTATCCTTGAGTATCATAGTGGACGTAATCTAATTGTATAGGTCTTTAAAACTGGAGATCTTTTTCTCGTGTGGTAAGAGACAGGGAGATATGACTATGGGAGAATGGTCAGCAAGATGTAACATTGCAGGCTTTGAAGATGGCAGAATGGAACTATAAGCTAGAATTACAGGTGGCCTCTCGAAGCTAGAATTACGGGTGGCCTCTAGAAGCTAGAATTACGGGTGACCTCTAGAAGCTGAAAAAGCAGCACATCCCTAATGACGCCTCAGTTTTAGCCCAGTAAAACCCATGTTAGGCTTCTAACCTATAAAAGTGGAAGATAACCAATTTGTGTTATTCTAAGACACTAAATGTGTGGCAAGTTGTTCTATCAGTCACAAGAATCTAATGTAAAAGTGTTCGTATAAAGGTTATAGCATGGTTTATGATACAGAGGAAGAAAAGCATGGAACAATTTGATGACTAGGAGTTAAGAAATCAGTAAGAAATTTGACTGAGGTGTAGGGTATGTGTAGCAGAATAAAAGAAGATGAATTAGTACAAATAGGTTGGGTTAGGTTATTTAGATTAAGGTCTTGAAATACGTCAGTTTTTTTAAATGATGAAAAGTTATAGGAGGTTATTGTATGCTATTGAGCAGTATATCGTTTGTGTTCAAATATTAGGCAACGTATTTAACACTATTGCTATTTGTTTTTAGATAAGTTATTAAAACATAAGTCACAAAAGTCAAATATAAGGCCTTATAAAATGACTCAAAATAGAGACTATTTACTTAAAGAATTAATTCTGATGATTTCACCAGAGCTTATGTCTTCTTTATAATTTTCAAAATAAGATTAACTCTGGGAAACTGTCATTATTTAAATAAAATTATGACCATATACATATATAACCTATATGATTATTTGAATAGCTATAGTAACAATGAAACAGAGGCCTCTTAGTTAATAGTCTTCAGTTCATGTAGCAAGTGTATGGCACCCTATAGAAGTTTTCATTAAATTAAAAACAAAAACTTATCTTCTAGGGACTAACCTTAGAAGCTAAGATACTTTTTGCAGAAAAATTAATTCAGAACAGGTTGTGCTGCTACTACCATGGAAATATGAATGAGTAGATAAAGTAAGTCTTTTAGGAGAAAGATAGGTTTGTTAGGATTATCAGGCTCTAAATGGAGAGTTAATAAAATCCTCAAATCCTGCTGCTGTATTAATGAAAAAGACTCACATGCAAAATCTCAGTGAGAAGTTATAATCTTTGCCATGTCTTAAGTAGCTAACTAGTTCAACTTTGCAACTGAGTATATTTAAATGGGCTTTTCTTATGAAGAAGGAAGAAAGAAGAATGCAGGGATAAAAAGAATGTGAGGGGGAGGAGGAGAGAATGAAGAAGCAAACACAAGGATTCTAAGGAAGTTACTATTTATAAAGTGTCAATTCACTTAAAAATCTGATTTATTAAGTGAGCCCTTGGTAAGTGTCTAGTTACTTTGGGCTATGAGAAAAATGGGATGGGGCAACTGTCTTTCCTTGCTTTTGAAAGAGGGGCAATTTGCTGTGTCATTTTTTTTTTTTTTTTGCCATTCTTTTGGCAACTTGTAGCATACACTAAATGATAACATTTCGCATAGGTACAAAATGGGTTAAATGGAAATTTCGTAAGCTACATCACATTCATAACTCAGTTACTGACCGTTTGGAAGACATTTATTTGAAAATGCATTTTAACTTTGGCTTTTAAATAAAATCCAGTGTTATTTGATTTTATGTTCACCAGAACAATGAACATTTAGAAAATTCTGGCAGCACCAGATGCTTGTGCGAATATAGAATAAAGGGGACCCTTATATGTTGGTAGTGGTTGTATAGACTGATGCGAGGTTAGAGAACAATTTGGCAATACTTAGTTAAGTTGAACAGGATCCAGCATTCTGATTCTAAGTGCTTCAGAATTTGCTTCAGAAAAACTCTTGCGTATGTGCACAAGAAAATATGCAGAAGTATTCAATGCAACATTGCTGTTTATGGTAAAAAACTAGAAACAATCTAAATGTCTATTATTAGAATTGGATAATTTTATACACAACAGTGACAATGAATAAAGAAAATCAACCCAAAAATGTTGAGAAAAACAGGCAAACTCTTAAGAATGTATACAGTATATTACCTGTTATTTTAAATTTGGAAACATAAAATAATACATGCTGTGTGTAGACATCCAGGCATTACTATGTATTTGTACATAAAGAGTATAAAAACAAAAATGGAAAGTATGCACTTCAACTTGAGAACAGTGATTATATCTAGAATGTGAGGGGAATAATGGCATGGAAGAGAATCAATTAGGTGGCACAAAAAGGACTTTGATCAAACCCTTATTCTTTGATATCTTCTCACAATTATCCAAAGAAAATGCATTAAAATGTTTATTAAATATGAGTGGTGGGTACAAGGTGTTTGTGAGATTGCTTCTGCATATTTTCAAATTCAAACCAATTTAAAATTAAAGGGCAATCTTTAGTTGTTTAACCCCATGTCCTAATGATCTCATGCATAATCCATAGTGGTTTTAATTTGGGTTATTTTGTTTGGTTCTGTTAATTCTAGTTCAGTCTCAGAATCATATTTTTCCCTTCAGACAATTCAGAAGTCTTTCCAAGGCCTTCCTGCATTTTGGTGACCCATTTGAAAAATTATATCTCAAGTATTTAAAAATATCTATAAAACTAGTGTCTGCAACATTTTTATTAGTTTTTTTGTTCAAGATTAAATTAAATGACCCAAAATATGATTCATTAAGTACAAACTCTAGAAAAATAAGGTCACTATTAAAAATGTAACTTTATTCTAGACTGGGCAATTTGATTTATGAAGATAAATATGTTCCATTTCTGAAAAAAGACCAGCTTGTCATTAGAGCATATCTTACTCATTGACACCAAGGGATTGTAATGGGGCAGCTTTGTTCTTTTATTTTCATCCTTGGTGGAGCAACCTTGACCCCTTAGCTTGGTTCATTACCGTCTTCCACAATAAATCATCAGTCCATCACAGACAGCTATTTAGAAAGCAATAATAATAATAGTTAACATTTAAAGAGCTTTTATTATTTGCAGCACTGTGATCAGCACTTTACATGCATTATCTCATATAATTTCAGCAAACTATGATAAAGAAGCCATTATTTACTTTTTCTAGATGAAGGAGCTCAGTCTTAGAGGGAATAATGAAATTTCACAGAATATAAGAGCTGTGGGCAAATGATAGCATAACTCTAAACGGTTTTAAACAAAAATATTTTATTTGGAGTTTGGAAAATGTCCTAGTGAAACAAGTCAATGCTTTGGCAAGGAAATCTGGAAAGAAGTTGATACCTGCTGATTAAAAAAGGAGGGCTGCTGGGTATGGCACAAGGGCAGACACACTTGAAGTCTTCTAGTGGAGGAAAGCAGGTTCGATTGTTTCTGATAATAGTGGGAGACAAGTTCCACATGCTTAGTATATTTCTCCTCTTTGGTTTACATATAACTTGAGGGCCCCATTGGAAGAAATGAAATTTTAAGTAACCAGAAACAAGAGAGAGCAATATCAGAAAAAAAAAAAAGATGAAGGAGGGATGCTTTAGAATGTGCATGGCATGTGTAAGGGATGGTTTTGGAGAAGAAGCCAATAGACACCTGTCCAGGAACGGTGTGGGCTGGAATTAGACAGAGTCAGCACAGTGAAATGTTCGGAAAGTCAGATAACTTAACACCAATGGAAATGCTGCAAATGTCTCCTGTGCTGTCCCCCAAAATAAAAGAATTTCAGTTTAAAAGTAAATACATTTCAGAAACTGCAGTCGTATGAAAATCCTCAATATTCACATGCAGCTTATATGTTTAATGTAATATGCATTTTACATATTAGATCAGTGCTGTACAAGAAAACTCTTCCTCTAGCCCAGGCCCAACCAGAATAGGTTTACATGAAAATAATATTTTTTAAATTTAAATTTTAATCTGTGTAACACATCACTCCTTCAACCTTCCCTTTTTAAGCCTCAGTCTTTCCTTTTCCTCTCCATTTACTCCTTTTCTCTCTTTCTAGAAACATTACTTTATAACCTATTATCCAGTATAACTCTATCATTCTTGGTTGTTCTTATTCTGTGTTAATACTTTTTTGCTCCTAATTCTTAAGTGGATGTCTTTTTCTCTTTGAACTTTTTTTTCTATTTCTTCCTTTGTCCAAACATTATCCCTCTGCCTTCATTTACTCCTTTAGATTGATGAAAATTCTTTCTGTGACTTAAGTTTAGTCAAGCTTCTGAACCTCCTCCTAGCCCATCTGTCTACTTTTTTGTAAAATCCAGTTTTAGCAAGAACCTTGCTAAGTCAGTTTAGTAAGAACCCCCTGTTCCTGATGTTGGATCACCCTCGATATCTGATCAGGATCTTCATCCTCCACCATTCCCTAGGTGATGTTTGATTGCCCTGGCCTTCTTTCAACAGGAGTCCTGCTAGGTTGGTTTAGCCAGAATCCACCTTTACCTTGATATTTCCTCTTAGTAATTTTTCATTCATGACTCCCATCCAGTTCCTTCACTATAAATCCCATTTGCCCATGCTGTATCTGGAGTTGAGTCTAATCTCTTTCCTGCAATGCAAAAATATTGTGGTCTCCTTCACCTTGCTACTTATTCAGGGAGACTGATCTGTCTATTAAAAGGTTCTTTTAACCTCCAGTGAGCTCAGGCAGGAAGTTTGCTAGAAGAGATCAGAGGAAGAAGAGAGATCCATCGAGTTCATTCCCCTGCCTCCTTCCCTGTATGGTCACCTCATGTCGACTCTGTGTCTGGATCAAAAGTCAGAAAGCTTGTCAAAGCGGAATTCTCTACAGAACCCTCTCTTTGGCTTTCAGAAACCATATCATCTTCTTTGGGTTAGGCCTAGAAATAATAATAGTTTGGCAATTTCTAGCCCTTGACTCCAGCAATATCTCTTGTGATGTCTTTATACCCTGCCCATACATTGATAAGTAGTTCATTTATTAAAACCTCTTCCAAATATTTGAATTTGAGGATGTCATATATTTCCTGTTGGAACCTTGACCAAAGCATCATTTTAAGGCACTTTCCTTTTATTTCACATTTTCCTGATTCAGTTCGTTCTAGTCGCCCACTCACCTATTATGTGAGTAGCAACCTGTTTTGTTCTTTATTCCATTAGGGAGCTTGTAGAACAAAAATATTTTAGGATGAAAAGTCTAAGCATTCTGGTATCAGCTTTACCATGTACTAGCCATGTGATTCTAAGTAAATCATTCATTTCCTCTGAACCTAAGTTTTTTCATCTAAAAAAAGTGAGTGGAGTTATATTCGATAACCACAAAGATTATTGTCTGGTTTTAAGAGTCTTATAATTTCATAAAATAAAAAATATATGATCTAGTCTATGCTTTCATGTTATATATAAGAAATTCAAACAGAAGAAAATAAACCTGATTTCAAGATATTAAAAGGCAAATTTTATTTTAAAAAAGAAAATAAATGTCTATCATGATTATGTTGATTTGAATTTGAAATTTAAACAATAAAATTTTATCCAAAACTAGAAGTAAAATTAAAAATGTCAAGGACACGTAGTTACTTTCTTAATGCATATTGGTTATATTTACTTTGAACCTTTACAATTCAATGAATACAATTCAGTTATATTTTTCAGGCATGGGTTATGGGAAGCACAGTTGCTTTAAATGTTACCTATAAAGGTTTTAGCTGACAGTTGAACTTTTTCATTTCAATTTTCTCTTATCTCTCTAGAAGTGAGGAGACAAATTTTTGAAATATTTAACATTCTAAAAGGAGGAAGAAACACTCAACATTCAATGATCAGATCTTAGGGAATGCCTTTGTTCATATTTCAGCTAAAGGGTATAATACTATTTGAATGATTTAAAGATGGGATTTTTGGCGATTGTTCCATTGGACTTCATATTAAAATACCAAAACATAATATAATACTGGTGTTTTCCAATAAAATTGTGCATCTTTCTTTGGCCAGAAGGTGTCTTCTTTCAATGAAATAAAGCAAATGCACCTGTGTAGTTAAAATTCTTCATTTTTGTTAGCCTCTGGAAAGAAAAAAATGTACATAGTATTCAATATTTAAATTCCATTCTTGTGGCACACCCGTGTCACCATGCAATTGGACACAGAATCCAGTTTCTGTCATGGAATTTGCCCTGTGGAGACCACAGTGTAGCTCCGCTCATGCAGCTGACATGGAGGTGAAGGGGAGTATTGCATTTGCTTTGTTTTGGCTCTGGCTTTAGGAAAATTGCTCAGGCTATTGCTTTTTGTAGCATGTAATGCTGTTAGTTCCTATCCCACTGCTAACAGCCTCCCACCCTCAAGTAGACCACAAAGCGGATGGAAGAAAGAAAACTACTTCTACTAACCAGATTGGCCCAGTATCAATAGAAAAAAGTAGCTTTTCAATCCTACCTCCCCAGATTCTGTGTGGCATTGAGGGCACCAGAGTGGAATCACTTACTCAACTGTGTGCCAGGTATTACCCAGTATTGTGCAAACATTCCTTTCCTAATACACGTTTTAGAAAGAAATAAAATCTTCAGAAAAGGTAAAAAAAAAAAAAAGGAACGGGAAGATTCTGAATGCATATTTATGCTTTCTCGTAACATTTAGTAAGCTAAATGTGAGAATATGTTTTTATGTGTTTATGGATTGATACAAAATAATATTGTGCTAGTAGATTCAAGCCAGCAAAATGAGAAATGGACATCAAAATGTCAGCTTCTTGGTGGCATATGTAGTGTTGAAAATAATGTCTTTTTCTTTTGGAATCATAATCACTGCATCAAATGGAGGTCAATGTGTCATGCCTACCCTCCATGCAAGTGGTGACACAAGTGGCCATACAAGCTGAGAACACACACATTTTATTTTTTTAATGGCTTAGAGCTTCTTTCACAAGCAAAGTTGTATTAACTGTAAATGTGATATTCTTTGGAAGAGATTGAAGAAAATAGCATGTAATTTATTTTTATATGTAATAAATTAATTTAAAAATATGCAGCAGTATATTCAGTTAAAGCAGTATATTCATTTGAACAGAAAATTAATTCACCAGTACTAAATTCACTTCTTAAGGGCAAATTTCTAAGAGAAAAGAAATAGAAATAAGACAGGAAGAAATACTCAGTGTTCAATGTCATGTCTACTTAGGCACTTTTCGTAAAGGCAACAGGTAAAGGAGATGCAGGCAATAGAGGCAATAAATGGGGTTTGTTTATTTTTATTGTTATCACAAGTCTGACAACCCTCATTTAGTTTCTAATGGTTTGTTTTCCTGAACTCAAAATGAAGTTCAGTCTCCTTGTCTGTTAGACTAGTTGTTTTCGTTATGGAAATAATATTTATCTCTCAATACTTTGTGGGGTGAAACCAAAAAGGAAAGTAGAGATGTTTCTACTAAATCAGCTGATTGACCTTAGAATAATAAAAAAGAAAACTTGAACTGGGCTTGATAATCCAGAATAAAGCCAAGTGCCTGACCAGGCCCTCAAAACTGTTAATAACAGAAAGCAAAGCACTCTGTTTACTTTAACATAAAGTACTCTATTAACTGTGCCATATAGCGTGGGGTAGTATAAATTCCCATCTTTTTATATGTATATGTTCAGGATTGTCCATTGGAAAAGGGGCCACGGTGATCTGGGAGCTACTTCTGTGTCATACAGAAAACCTCAATTTCATTATTAAATGGTACCATATTACTCATCTCAAGGATTTGAGTACCTAACAAATTTACTTGAGGATTCCCCTTTGTTTTAATGTTTTGGTGGTTTCATGATTTGAACCAATTTTAGCAAATACATAAATTTATCATAACTTTAGACTTTCTGAAATTTGATCAGAATAAGTTAGCCACGAGCACTACTGCCAACTGAGACCATTGCAAAGGGGTCCAGGAATGGTGTAGCTAGTTGCCATTACATGGCTGCAAGCCTGCAATTTTCCTAGTGGCTCTGACCCACAGCATTGCTTAAGTATTTGCACGCAAGCTAGTGATAATTGATCTCCTTCTGTGTCAAGTGTCTTCATAACTTTAAACATTAAAGATGCAGAGTGTCTCAAGCAGTTTGTGTAGGCAATTTGATTCCAATTTTGTTATCACAATGGGTCCATAATACGCATGAAGTGTCCTTTCTGATTAACCATGCCTCAGCAATTACTTACTCTATTTCCATTTTTGCTTCTCTTTCCCCACTTCTGTCCACCGTTCTGTCTCCTCTCCTAATCCAAGCTTCCCCACGTTTTCTGAGAAAATGGAAGAGGCTGCTTGCAGAATTTAGCTAGCTATTCAAATTAGTCACCCAGAATCAGGATGGGCTAAGACATGATAGCATCCCCTGCTAAAACAGCTGCCTCTGTTACATGCGAAAATGATTTATTTCTTGCCTTCAAAGTTTAGGGGGCAAATGTCTAGGTGATTAGGCACAGAAGACATTTTTGCTGTAAACAGAATATATTTTTCTTAATTCTCTCAGTACCAAATTATAGAGAGTGAAAAAAAAAAGATTATTTAACAGAATGTATAGGGACAAAAAAAAAAATTCTTAGGACAAATTGTAGCACAAATGCACAGCACTATTCAAGGGTTGGATATAATTTAAGAAGCAAGTTATTTAGTCACAAGATCATTTTGTTTTCTTCAGATTCTTTTCTCATATTTCTATTTTTGTTTCATCTCCTAGCAAAGTCAGTGATATTGTCTTTAATTTTCTATCAGGATATATATAATTTATTTTATTGGCCACTTGTAAAATGAAACAGTAAAAACTCAAATTATCCTTTATTACAAGAACAGTTATGAAAGCAATGATAGTATTTAACTTCCGTAACAAATGCATCAGGGTGACATATTTTTAACTACCCTAAGGCCATTGTCTGTGCCTGAATTAGGATCATTGTGTGTTACAAGAGACCTTTCACCCAACAGTGGCAGAGAAATTCTAGCTGGACTAAACCAATACATCAGAAAACCCTGAAGTCTTCTATAGAAAGATTCCAAATTTTGTTCAAAATGACTAAAAACATTTGGGGGTTTCATTTTATTTCACAGGAAAATGTGCCTCACTGAGCTCAAAAAGAAGGCTCTGTGCATGAAATCATGGAAACTACATTGGGCGATAACTTTAATCAAATCCCAAAGCTTAGAATATCCTGAAGATGACCCACCCCCACATATTTCCAAAATTGGGAGAGCTTTTTTTATGGAGTGATTTATTCCTATAGCTATTCATAGAAAGAGTCTGTTCCTTAAGGTACATGACAACCTGCATTTATGCTTGAGATCATTGGGACTCTGATGTTTATAAAGATCTCTGAAACTTCTGGCTTCTTTTTCTCATTTGTTGCCATGTGAACCACTCATCCACTCTGGAAGCTCTCCTGCCTTGAAAGTCTTTTAAAGCAACTTGTCTTTTGTGGTCATCTGATTGACAATGGTTCAATAAATCTTCAAAATGATTGTAGGATTGTAGACTTTGGTTATTATGTTTAAAACTTGTCTTTTCAGGTTAAATATAAATGATTTCCTATAATTTAGTCACCGTTTTCTTATGCTAGTTTCTATTCTCATTATTGTAACATGAAATCCAAATATGAAGTTAATGATTGTTAAATTGTGCCATTTTATTACTTCCGTGCTCTAATGACAAGAAATCAACTTCACAATGAGTTCTTATCACAGTGGTGGTTTATTGTGTGAATTCTGGTGATGAAAACTTGACTTTGGGTATCCAAAATTACTCTAGAAAATAAAGACATTTGTTATATATAGAGAGAGGAAGCAAAACAAACACTAGTTGAATAAAATGTTAATGTTGTCACCAAAATATAAAGTGATTTCTGGTTTTAACTGCTGATTAAAAAATATTTGGTGTTTAAAATTACAAATGTTTGCGTTGTAGTGTGGAGAAATTTGCTTTTTACCTTTTAATTAAGTATGGACTGTAAATTTCCTTATAAATACAGTTGAATTTTATATTTATTAGTCATTGCAAAAATATGAAAAATAACTTTATCTTCATTAGAATAACATTTTTCTCTTTATTACTACTAATGAAAAGAACAGCAAAGAATGTTGGATTAAAATGCATTTTAAAGGTATTGTTTGTGGGCGCACAGAACAAATCTGTTTTCTTATAATTTTGAAGCAACTTGTTTCTTCCTGCTTGAGACATGGTACAATGTCTACATGTGACATAAAATTTAACATAAATTTAGCTATTTAGCTGGCTCACACTATCTATCTTTCTATCCATCCATCTATCTCTCTCTGCCTCATCTCCTTACATAATTAAAAGTTAAATATATAGTAGTGGACTACAAGTTTATTGTGTTAAATATATAGTGGTAATGTAAAGATTCTCACCTAATTGAATCTCTGCTCAGCCACTAAATCAGCAACTAAACAGATACAGATTTTGTAGAAAAAATTATTTAATTCACTTAAATTTAATTTTAAAGCTGATAATTCAGTTTGTGGAAAAGTTTTAAATTTGTTTGGAACAACTTGGATATGAGTATCTACTTTTTCAGTGGTACATTTATTAAATCCAAATATATTGTAAGTACTGCTGATAAAAATTTAGTGTCTGAATTGAGATGTTCTGTGAGAAATACATTACAGATTTACAATACTTATTATAAAAATGTGAAATAGCTCATTAAAAATTTATTTTAAATTATTAAATATATTTCAACATACAACATGAAAATATTTAGAAAGATTGGTTGGAATAAAATGTTATTAAAATTAATTTCACATGTTTCTCTTTACTTTTTAAAATGTGCTGACTAGAAAGCTTGAACTTACTTATGTGGCTTGCATTGTATTTCTATTTGACAACACTGTTAGAAGAATACCCCAAGAGAAAGGGTAATATAATATGCCGTATATATAAAAATAAATTTGAAATGAATTAGGAGAGTTTAGTATGAAAAATAAGTCATAAATAACTGTGATAGATAATCACTTTATTTTTGAAAGGGTGATAGTTTTATCGGTACTAAGGAAAAGGAATAAATCATAATGTATTTATAGTTTTGACTATAAAATTAATTACTGACTTTGTGGGTTTTTATGTGTGTGTTATAAGAATCCATCATGAGTAAAATTAAAAAGCAACAATTCACAATGTTGCCACAGAAGCTCCCCTTGCCTTCCACGGAGGGGAATGTCTTCTGCTCAGTTCTCTGCAGTGGATGGCACTGGGATCATTCTTCTGGACCGTTATTTCTTCCCCGGACAAGAAGAGGCTCAACCCATTCTTTGACTACATCAAACCTGATCTTTCTCTCCTTGGGAGAATACATTGCTTTTCTTCATTCCTGTTTTGTAATAAATTTCAGTTACTGGGAGTGATTTAAGTATGCTTGAGTACTCCCTTCTATTTTTTAAATTGCACATTTATGAAATTTATGTGGCTATGAGTAGGAATCGGAGCACAGTCTTGTGCCACTTGATGGTCATGTGATGGAGATACATTTCAAGAAATGTGTAGTTAGGTGATTTCATTGCCATGAGTGCATCATAGAGTGTACTAACCACACCTAGATGGCATAACACACTGCATACCTAGAGTATATGGTGTAGTCTATTACTCCTAGGCTACAAATCTGTACAGCACGTTACTGTTTTTAATAGTGTAAGGAGATACACACTGGTATTTTTGTATCTAAACCGAGAAAAGGTACAGTAAAAATACAGAATTATAATTTTTTGAAACCACAGTCATATATGCAGTCCATTGTTGACTGAAATGTTATACAGCACATGGCTGTACATGAATTGTCATTTTTCAGTGACACACATGATATGGTGCAACCGTTAATGGTACATTTTAATGGATAGAAGTAGGTATCCCTATTTTGACTTTCAGAAGCTAATTTTTTTATTGCTAAATTTTTTATTTTTCCTGGGGAAAGTTTTGGGTAATAAAACTGATAGTATATTAATGCCATCTGCCTCCTGTTTTTAATTTAATTTTTAGTTTAGTAGACATAAATTCATGATATGATGCATTGGGAAATATACCTAATCACCTATGTTGTGTTCTTGTCAGGTATGTTTGATCTAAATCTAGTGATGACAAAAATCAAATATATCTGGAAATCAGGATGCTGTATAGGCTGATTAACCTGGACCCTTAGAGGAGTCAATGTCAAGAAAGACCTAGAAGAGGTTATAGACCTAGAAGAGGTTATAGACTAAGTGAACTAAAGATTCAGATGCTACACCTAATTGAATCTTGAAAAGACATTTTGAGGATGATTCGGAAAATTTGTGTGTGAATTGTGTATTAGATAATACAATTATTGTTAAAATTCTTAGGTGTGGTAATGCTATTGTGGTTTCATTGGAAGTAATATTTTCCTTCTTGGGAGATGCATGCTGAAGTATTTAGGAGTAAAGTATACTTTTAGAAGTACATTCTCTCCTACTTTTGGAAGGTTTGACAAAAGCTGAGTATGTGTGTATGTGCATGTACACACATGTAGATAGATGATAGAGATTGCAGAATTGTTGACAAATCATACAGGTTTTTCTGTACTGCCTTTTCAGACATTCAGTAGATTTAATATTTTTCAAAATAAAAAAATATGCATAGGTATTTTTATGTACATATGGCATGGGGATGAGAAGTATGATTAATTAATAATGTAAAACCCCAATATATAAGTGACAAATAATTGCAACATACATGAAAAATGGTTAATCAAATCAGTTTGTTAGAAAATGTTAAGACTATTAAGAAAGAGATAATTTCATTAATAGAAGAATAGCCAAGTAACATGAGTACATTATCAAGAAAAAATAAATAAATAAAGATATTAAAATGTTTAACACTGATAATCACAAGCAGGAACTTAAATACAATGCCAAGGTAGAAATTTTGCCTCTTTTTTAGTAAAATATGTTATAATTATAAGTAATATTACAGTCCAGGGAAACAGGTAGTTAGGTAAACTGATTAAACTACTGATAAAAGTGCCATATCTTACAAAAACTATTGTACTGAGTAACAATATCCTAAGAAAACCTGAAATATCAGCAAAGATGTACCAACAAATACTTTTTAACAGGATATTTTTAAAAGGCAGAACATTATAGATTCCTGAGTATGTTTTCTCATATTTAGAGTACATAATTTTTAAAATGTCTACATCTTGGTGGTGTTGCAGGTACTAAATAATGACAGAATGACTGTAAAATTAATAGGATTAAATGAGATGATGAATGCATAGTAGACAGTATAGCAAATCAAATTGAATTGACTAACATAGACTCCATTGGGGATTAGAGCAGCACAGTATGCTAGTCAAATAGGAATGACTAATATAGACTCTAATGTGGATTAGGTAAATAAATTATATACTATTCAACAGAAAACTATGAATTCATTAAATGCCATGTGCTCAAAGATTTCTAACTGGTATTTTAAAAGAAAATGTCAAGTTACCAAAAACTTTGGTATGACAGTAATTTTTTAAAAAAATACAAAAATATTTAAATTTATATTCATGTAAGAGCACAGAAAGCCACATAGCAAAACACTAATAGTAGTTCTTCAGAGGGTAGAATTACAAATGATGTTAATTTTTCTCTTTTTCTCCCTAAATTCCTCACAATTATTTTATTTATTAATTTAAAACCCCCAAACCCAAGTCAAATATAACCAAACTTTTGCAAGTAACAATATTATTTTCTGAAAATAGACTATGATTTCTATTTCCCAATCCAGAGTATTAAGAGAAAATTGATAATGAGGATAAACTGAAGGCACTGATATAGCAGGACTTCAGAATTATTTGAGAGTGTCTCCCTATTCAGAAGAAGCCATCTTCAGTTAAAACAATGAGGATGGTATCATACTTTTTAGAAAAAGAGTGGTGTATTGGAATCAGATAGGCTTGGGTAAAAACTGATTTTGATGTTCTTCATGATGTGATTTAAGTTTTTAACCTTTTGAAAATTTTCAACCCATTTGTATACTGAGAATAATAACATGTAAATAAGGATACTATGACTGCTAAATGAAACAAGTAGAATGGGAGGGGGTGGGATAGATAGAGAGAAACCACTATTTGCTGTGCCAAACTTTAAATTATCCAATTTACATACATCATCTCATTTAATCCTCACACACCAATGAGGTGTTCTGGTTATAATTTCTCGCAAAGTCCATCTGACTTCAAGAACCACGTTAGTGCACAGAGCCTCCTTTACAAGTCCTAAAACCAGATTCTCAAGGTATAATATTTTCTTTGTCTCTACAACCTGAAGTGAATCACTTTGGCAGTGTGACCTCAGGTGTAACATTCTCCATTGGACTTAAAGTTCCATTGAGATGCGCTAAAGCGAATCTTTGCCAAAATTCAGAAACAAAGAAGCCAAAGTTAGCATGTTTGTTCTCCAGAAGGCTTCAGTGAAAAAGGTGGTGGAAGTTTCAGTCAGCCAGAGGACTAGAAATCAAGGGGATTCCCAAAAATGCCACTTGCGTTTGCTTTTTGTTTATAGCTTTTGCATCTTTTTAGAGTCAAGTTGTTCCCTATAGGTTCACAGGGCTGAGTTTAGCACATAGCTGAGAAAAGGAGACCCAACAGCATTTTGAACCTTCAGATGAACAGATCAGACGACATTAAAATTAAGAGGCAGTGAGAGATCAGTAATGCATTGTTATAGCTTTGAGGCTGAATGGAAATTATTATACTTCTACAAAGTTTCTGCTCCTGAAGCACTTGCTATACCATATCCCTGAATCATAGACATTTATCACCCTTAATACATCCACTCATTGTCAGCAACTTCTGAGCACAGAGGGAATGATGGTCAGTTCAAGACAACATAAACTATAAATCCTGCCCCATTAATTTACTTTCTTTTCAAGAAACATTCTTGCAATTCAAGCTTCTTGACCAAAGAACTGCTGTTTGATCATTTGAAATAAAAGCAGCTTTATGTCCATTTGTTTAGTTTTCAAATTAGATAGTATTTCTTCTTTTAATTGCATATGCTAACAATTTCCAGTGGATAGGCTCATATGCAATATTATGGCATCAAAATAATCTGCAGTACTATGAGTGTCTCTCTGAGTTCTCCCCAGTTCACTGTATTATCAAATATTATACATATTATTCAATATATTTTTTATCAAATAAATGTTTTTCTTGCAAATGCCATCAAACTATTTGGCATTATGTAAGATTACTCGACACTGATCAAATGACATAAAGTTTCGTTTTTACTAAAATGTCCTGCCTTTAATTTATAAACTGTGTTGATTGACACACAGGGGAAAATGTGAAGACAGAAGAATGGGAAGGCAATTGAGTTTATTTACACAATATCCACATTTGTTAGTATTTAATGTTTATTATTTATTTATACTTTTTTACTGACTCTGTGCCTTGAGATAAAGATTTGAGCGTGTACTTTCTTCACGGTTATCTGGACCAAACAGAAGGATGCCTGGGAGCTGGAAGGGCAGGTATTTTAAAACCCAAATATTTAATTACCTCTCCTGGCCTGGTTGAAGAGGCATCCTGTAGCTTACAATACAAGCGTGCTTGTGTTTGGGCTGGTGCTTCATTGTGTCTGAGAATGAATGTTTAACACTCCCTTCATGGATTGTGAAGCAGGCTGAGGACTAATCAGTTTTCTGTAATCTACTGTTTTATCGCTTCATTATTTTCAAAGATGGTGAGTTCCCAGGTTGGACCCACTAAGAACCAACTATGAGGTAATCTAAACAAGGTGGCCCACATTTTTAGTAAGATCTGATTGTTCATTTTGTTGTATATTGATTGCAAATTTGCCTCCATGTTACTGCCAACTATAGGTACTGGTTCTTCTTCCTGAAGCAACATAAATCAGTGCTTTCTCTTTTCTACACTCTAGCTCCTGCCAATTTGATATTTTCTATGATCCACAGAGGCTCACGTTAGACTAAGTGATATTTTGACTTGAATTTCCTGTGACAATTAGGTATATGCACATCTATATAGAATGTAAAATGTAAAATCATTTCTGGTAGAACAAGATCTAGCTAATTACACTTGGGACTAGAATTCTGCTTTGAAAAATATTTTAAAATGTGTAATATTTAATCACAGTATCTTTGTGACACTGTAAATGATTTGTGTGCTGATAAACATGTATTTATGTATGAACAATTGTGATAAACTGGGACTGTGTAAATTTTGTAATTGTAGATATAAGGAAATCTATTGAACAAACTCAATAATAAAACATATCTTTAGGGCATGAGATTCCTTATAAAATCAGAATTTATTGGTAATTTCATTGGAATGTTTGACAGGGTATATGTCACTGAGGTGAGGAGAGGTATTTTGATGAAAGCCAGTGGTATATTCCTAAAGATTTCATTTTTATTAAAAAAGAAAAAGATCGTGGTAGCTAACATATTGCATGCCTGTCGGCATCTTATTCTAAAGCACTCTCCACACAAGACTAATTTTAATAATTAGGACTGTCATTATGCTACTGCTGACAACTTCCAAATGTCTACAGGGAACTGAATGTCAGTGTGTGTGTGTGTGTATGTGTGTGTGCACACATACGCGTGCACATGAGTGTGTGTTCTCGCTTGTGGGTCTGATTTTCTCCTCTATTCTTCAGCAGCATTTAGCCTGGCATAAATCATATTTTACAACCTACAAATAGCCTTATCCATTGACAGGAGTAAAGGGAAAAGTAAAATTCTTAAAAATTTTTATTTTTATTTTTATTTATAAATTCAGTTTTTTCCTTCCAACTTTTATTTTTGGTTCAGAGGGCAAATGTGCTGGTTTGTCATATAGATAAATTGCATGTTGTGGGTTTTTGTGTACAGATTATTTCATCACCCAGTTAGTGAGCATAGTACCTGATAGGTCAGGGGCCCCCAATCCCTAGGCCACCATCTGGTACTGATCTGTGGCCTGTTAGGAACTGGGCCACCAGGCAATGAGCCATCTATAGAGTTCTTTGCATTGTGGCTTGCGTTGTCACCTGAGCTCTGCCTTTTGTCAGATAAGCAGTGGCTTTAGCTTCTACTAGGAGCACAAACCCTATTGTGAACTGTGCATGTGAGGGGTCTAGGTTACGCTGTTCCTCATGAGATTCTAATGTCTGATGATCTGTCATTGTCTCCCATCACCCCCACAGGAAAACAAGCTCAGGGCTCCCATGATTCTACAATATGGTGAATTGTATACTTATCTCATTATATATTACAAAGTAATAGTAGAAATGAGGTGCAGAATAAATGTAATGTGCTTGAATCATCCTGAAACTATTCCCCTACACCCCCGGTCTGCAGAAAAATTGTCTTCCACAAAACTTGTCCCTGGCACCAAAAGGCTTGGGGACGACTGTGATAAGTACTTTTTCAGCTCCCACCCTCCTCCGACCCTTTACCATCAAGTAGACTGTGGTGTCTGTTGTTTCCTTTTTGTTTCCATGTGTACTCAATGTTTAGCTCCCACTTATAAGTGAGAATATGCAGCATTTGATTTTCTGTTCCTTCATTAATTTATTCAGGAGTATGGTCTCCAGCTTCATTCCTGCTGCTGCAAAGGGCATGACTTCATTACTTTTTATGGGTGTGTAGTATTTCATGGTATATATGCACCATATTTTCTTTGTCCAGTCCACCACTGATGGGCATCTATGTCAATTCAATGTCTTTGCTATTGTGGATAATACTGTGATGAACATCCATGCGCATGTTTCTTTATGGCAGAATGATCTATATTTCTTTGGTAATGAGATTGCTGGGTGGAATAGTAGTTCTGTTTCAAGTTCTTTGAGAAAGGGAAGTAAAATTTTAACAGTAATGTTATTTGAGATTAGGCATTTGGTTCATTATTATTGTCACTTTCTTCTTTAAAATCTGTTTTCTTGAATATGAAGATTTAATGGCAAAGAGAATCCCAATTATAAATTTATAAATCCTAATTATGAAACAAACGTTACTGTTTGCTTTAAGTTTCAAGGCAGTCTTTGAAAGCCTCATTTGATATTTCCTTTAGAGAAGGATATTCTTAGATCCAGAAGACTTTCTAAGGGAGTTATGAAGAATCAGCTCAGAGGAAAAAAAACAATGCATTCACATTCCCACTTCTACCACATCAGAATATCCTGGGAATATCTTTTAAAAACTGATTATGCCCAGGCCCCTACCAGAGAAATTTTGATTTTATTAGTCTAAGATAGGGCTTGGATACTTATATTTTTCAGTATCTCTCCAGGTGATTCCAATGTGTAGCTAGGGACTGGAATAGCTGGTCTACTCTAGAGCAGCATAAATGTAAAACTTATACTTGGCAGGCTTAGCACATAAATTAGGATCTATCATAGAGGTATGTCTCAGTATTTCTAACTAGTTGTGGTGCTCTGTTAGTTTCAAGAAAAACATTATTGCTGCTACTAAATGGTTAGCTTAATATTATATCCATTTGTCTTGCATCTGGCTCGTACTTGCCAATAAGACTGATGGCAAATCTGTCTCGCCTATGTCAGTACTTGGTTGGCATGTGAAATGAGATCAATACATCACCTCTGCCCAAAGTTAAAGCCTCAGGGATTTCTTGAGAAGGACTTTTGAAATGAGATTTATAAAATCTTATGTGTTTTCTAATTATATATAATAAGCTATATTTTCATTGTTTATTGTGGAATAAAGATTAACATTTATATAATCCTACAACATAAAAATGTTTAATCGGCAGTAGATTTGTTTATGAGGAAGACAAAATAATGTAGAATGTCAGTAAAGTGTAAATTCTGGAGAAGTAAGATCGATCAATATTTAAATTATATTCAGGGCTCAGACTAAGGGCTATGTCTTTGGGAATGTGTGTTATTTGGCTTCTGACATATGACAGCCAGTAAAGAAAGAATTCGGAAGAACACAACATGACTTGGTAGAGTCAAAATTAATCATGTTTGCTTGGTCTAATCTGAAATGATACCGGGTTCATTCACATAGGATCTTACTCATGTAATGGGAGTTGGGGAAACTGTAACAGTCAGATATAGATTCAAATATTTAATAGAATTAGTATTTAAATTTCCAACTTTAAGCACTAGAGATATATTTAGGGAGAACATATGCAGGGGAGTTTGTGCAGGATACATTTAGAGCCCAGCTCACTATCGTTTCCTTTCTTCTTTGTCTCATCTCAGAAGAGAGATGTTTTAGCTTCTTGCTTTCACTTTCTTTCATTTTTCTTTTTGCTTTTTTGTTGAGATGGAGTCTTTGCTCTGTTGCCCAGGCTGGAGTGCAGTGGTGTGATCTCGGCTCACTGCAACCTCCGCCTCCCAGGTTCAAGCGATTCTCCTGCCTCAGCCTCCCTACTAGCTGGGAGTACAGGCTACGCCACTACATCTGGCTAATTTTTGTACTTTTTAGTAGAGATGGGGTTTCACCATGTTGGACAGTCTGGTCTTGAACTCCATATCTCAGACGATCCACTCACCTCGGTCTCTCAAAGTGCTGGGATTACAGGCATGAGCCACCATGCCCGGCCTCATAGTATTTCAAAATTATTTTTATTTTAGATAAAGATAGCATTTCCCTCTTTCTATCAAGAAATTAAACTCCACCAACACAGCACAGCTCCAAAAAACCATCTGGATTTGCTCTTAGCAATGTTATAAGCTTACCCTACCCATAAGGATAACTTTTAGGAGAAACTATCCTAGAAACAATTTTCTTCAAAGGGTCTACATGCTTTTGCAATAAATGTTCATATTATTTCAATGGCATTTTGAAAATAGATTTAAAAACACAGCTACATTTTGAAGCTATGTGCTATTTAATTTGTCAAATTAGCAAAATATTATCCATCATTTGCTACATCTCACAGTGCACGTGTTTCTGTGGATCTCTCTGTCTCATTCTGAGCTATGTTCCTTTTAAGACGAAAACTTCGACAAAAAACTTGTATCAGACTTTTTTTGTAAGTAACTTTGTAATGATGTGTATCCATTTGAAAGTAAATCCTAAAACAAATAATAAAGTAATACATTTAAAATCCCATCTATTCCTTAACCTCTGGGACAAAAATGTAATATATTTGTTTTGGCTTTAAATATTAGAACTGTTTGATGAGTTTAAACAGCAAACTTCATAAGTATAGAGGCGACACCATCTGTCTGACTTACTGCTTATTGTTTGGTGCCTGCTTATTGTCTGGTGCCTACCACAGGGCCTGGTATGCAGTGAATACTCAGTAAGTATTTGTTACATACATTAAAACATTTAAAAAGTGATTTTCTCTTGAGGTTTAAGATACCACCAATAGAATAATTTAGAAGTTATGTAATAATCTCAAGTCGAACATTTGTGGTCCAAAAACAATTATGACTTATTTATCAGTTTTTTATTGTAAGATCTTAATATAGTTTACTACAAAAATGATCATCAATTAAAAAATTTCTCAAATAAATAGGCTACTTTTCATTCTCCTAGTAGAAACACAAAGTGTTTGAGTAAATTACTAGAAACCCTCATGAGCAGAGGCTCTCTGTTTTACCTACTCCTTCTCCTTTTATCGAATGAATCCTATTCTCTTCAAAAATATTTACTTCTTTCTTGTTATAGCTTCATTTTCTAATCTTTTCTCAATTTTTTAATCTAAAAACAGAAATGTGATTTCACATTGCTGTGGATAGTATTAGCATATTTAATTTTTCTTTAATTGAGATTATTACTTCTTAAAAAAATGAATTTTGAAGATGACACAACTTTTGAGATAACCTATTTAACTTCTCATTCTCCTGATCCCTGAAGAAGCCTGGTGAGTATCTGTGATGTTATCCAGCATGGAATACTAGCAAGGTGTACAACTTACTGTGTCACAATGTTCAGGGTCTTCTTAGATGTCCAGGTTTCTATATTTTCTGGCACCAGTTGAGCAATTGTAATAGAACTTCTGATAAATTTGTGATAGGTTGATGAACATCTTCATTTATTTTTTCATTCATTGTCCCTATGTAGCAGATAATGCAATATTCACAGGAAATATAAGCATAAAAACATGACTGATGTTTGTACAGGTAGAATAGAGAAAGTGATCCTCTATAATATAGGAGCTGAAGAAAAGGAGACTGCTGGGTACACTTTTTTCTCCCTCCCATTTTTCTGGTCTTTTAGAAGTTGAGATAAAGAAAGCGTCCAGATTACAAGAAGTTAGCAGTGTCCTCTGTCTCATTGCACAGACTTTGGAAGCTGTGGGACATATCAGGGAACAATGGGAGCAAGGAGTAGATGAAATGGATTCCGGCAGCAGAACAGATCCTTGTAGCATGGAAAATGCCCATTTCATAGATGGAGAATGTGAGGCACTGAGATGTAAAATAACCTGATCAAGTTTTCATGCCTAGGGGAGTGAAACAAGAGCTGAACAGAAGTCTGATCCTTCAGTCCTCACTCTTAACGTTGCACTCTTTGCTTCCTCTCTCCCAATTAAAATGATGTTTCAAGTGCCACTTTAAAAAAGGAGGCAGTTTATATAGAAGGTGGATTTTGTTTTTCCAGAATGTTGAAGGGTAGCATCACAATTAATTTCCTACTGGGATATTTCAAGTGAGTTTTAACCTGAGCAGCATCTTGGTGAAGTAATTCCAGGAAAATGGATTGCATACAATGTTTCCAGTAAAAAACGAATAAACTTAAAAATCACATACTTGAAATCTCTAAAACCCTTTTGTCTACTTAATTTAGGAGATATAAAAAACATTAGGTTACACAAACCTGGTTCCTGTCACCATCTTGATGGTTCTTCTCTCTGTATTTCACTCTGATATACTTGCCCAACTCTTTCTTTAAATTATTTCTCATCTGATATTCAGGGAATCTCAACTCTTACTTATCCCTGCTTCTAAACTCAGTTCCAGGTCTATTTTTTCGTATAAAACAAATTCCATGTTTAGCTGAATAGACGTCTGTCTGCTAACCAAACTCGTGATCTTTGTTAGAAGAGTTGTGCTCTGAAAAAATATTTATTTTTCTGGTGTTAAATCGACATAGCATTAGTTGTCTTACGTAATACATTCTATAGAAACAACCCTAGTTACTTTTTTGCATATTATTGATGAGCTTGAGTCAAAATCTGCTGTAGAAGGAAGATTGTTTCAAGCTCCAGAATAATGTGACTTTGTACAAACAATATGTTATTCTTTATGAAGGTGTCTGGGGGCAACTCAAAAGGGACATTGTATTTGCGAGAAACAGACAGTTTAAAATAAGTACTAAATATTTGCAACTTTATTTACTGATACACACTTTATCATATATCAGTACTTTAAAACGTACTGATACATGTTTTAAACGCTTTAAAAACATAGGAAGAAATTCAATCATTTTCTTAATACAATTACTGCAAAGTGTGTAAGGATCTGTCATCAGCTTTTACATGGAACAATTCCTAAATCTGTAAGAAGTCACTCATCAAGTGTTGATATCCATAATTCAGCTCTGATTAGTGAAGTTCTGGATAATATCCTGAAGAGTGTTTTCCAGCTTGGATTTGTTCTCTCCATCACATTCTGGTACCACTATCAAACGTAGATTAGGTCTTTTCACATAATCCCATATTTCTTGGAGGCTTTGTTCATTTCTTTT
Organism: Cheracebus regulus; assembly: GCA_963574635.1. Classification (NCBI taxonomy): domain Eukaryota; kingdom Metazoa; phylum Chordata; class Mammalia; order Primates; family Pitheciidae; genus Cheracebus; species Cheracebus regulus. The sequence continues at coordinate 10,172 of CAUYQU010028971.1, read as the reverse complement.
TACTCTTTATTGATGATGTCAAGAATATGCGAAACCCTTTAGACCTTTGTATTCTTCTAAATTGATCTCTAAACTCTTGCCTGAGTAGGTGCAGTTTTGAAGACCTTTTTAAATAATAGGTGGGAGCTTGACATTTTCCTTGGCTGTTGCTTTTACATGCATGGTCAATGTTCCAATCAAGGATGGAGGGACTTCTCACTATTCAGTATTGTACCTTCTTAATATTGTTAATTATTCCTGAAAGAAAGGTTTGATAGGATATTGCATCTTATCAAAGAAAGGCTGGCATTTTCTTGTTCTATAGATGGAATATCTTCTCAAATCTATACGTACGTATGTGTATTACAAAAATAGCAGCCTTTGCTGCTGCTTATCTATTGTATAAAATATAAATCTACATGTGCATTTATACATTTTTATTATATATACTATACATATAACAACATAATGCTCCTAAAGTTAAAATGGAAGTTGCTGAAGAGTCATATTCAATAGGAGGGCTGAAAAACCTATTAGTAATCCATAGGATAAATTGATCAATTTGAGAATATTTACCCGCATACTGATGAGAGACAAATAAATGGAAAATGAGAAAATGTACAAGACCTGGAGACCAGTTATAGAGTATCCAATATTAGGCTAGTAAAAGTTTTAGAAGGAGAAAATAAAGCTAGAAGAGGAGAGCAAATATAAGATAAATTTTCAGATTTTTAGAGGAGTCAGTCAAAAGCAAAGGAACAACTAAAGAAATCAAGTAGTTATAATAATGATCAAAAGCAACATGGGAAAAAACAAACCTTACAAACACACACATGATCCTACCCTCTTTCTCATTCACATACACCTCATCCACTGAAATGGTGACATTGCAGATCTTCAAGGATTAAGAGAAAATCTAAAAACTTCCAGGAAACAAAAACAAATGAACATTTTAAATATAGGGATGACTTTATTTAAAGTCTGTTTATACTTCAGATTAGCAATACTGAAGAGTAGAAGATAATAAAGCTAAGACTTCAAAATTTTGGGAAATTATTTTAAGATGCATTCTACTAAAGCAACATGAAGTTTGAGATAAATGAACAATTTAACGTCAAAATTAGTGGAAGAAACCCTGGAATACAAAAAAAGAAATTCTAGGATAACAGAAAATGCAGAAGGTTATAAGAAATTGGTCCAACTTAGAATATTAAGTTTGGGGCTAGTCTGAAAATGGTGAATTATCTCAGTTGATTGTTCACAGTCAGTTCCAGATTGAACTTATTCTACTCTTTCCCTTCTTCTCACTGCCTCACTGGATAGTCTTAAAGAATGTTGGACACGATTACTCTAAGTGAGGTAACTCAGGAATGGAAAACCAAACATTGTATGTTTTCTCTTATAAGTAGGAGCTAATCTATGAGGACGCAAAGGCAAAAGAATGACACAATGAACTCTGGGGATTCATGGGAAAGGGGGGGAAGTGGGTGAGGAATAAAAGACTACAAATAGGGTACAGTGTATATTGTTCAGCTGATGGATGCACCAAAATCTTGCAAATCACCACTAAGAAACTTATTCAGGTAACCAAACATCACCTGTTCACCTATAAACTATGGAAGTCAAATTTTTTTAAAAAAGATTAATTTATTAAAAAAATAAGTTTGGGATTTTAAAATAAAGTCAGGAACGATTACATAAATTATATGGATAAGAACCTAGAAATTCTTGATGAGTTGTGGGCACAGGTCTTCTGTCAACAGCAACAAAAAAGAAAACCAATTTGAACTTATGGAAAAGATAAAGTTATAAAAAATATTCCCAAAGTGAAGCAAATAAAAATGTGTCACACTTCTAGAAAAATTAAGCAACTGTATATTGATTATATGAATTACGAAAAAGAAGACCTATCGATAGTCTAAATTTATGAGAAATGGTTTTGGATTTATAATAGATAAATTTCAAACCATTTTCTCATGATGTAATGATGTTTTTAATTCTAAAATGATATTATTTTATAAGATATTTTGATTATGTTAAAACATTTCTGTTTTAGTTTATTTAAAATGTCTATATTTTTATTGAAATTGTTTTTTAGACACTTGAGATGGCTTTTCATTTTTATGAGATTCCTTACTGTTATTTTGTAGAAAAATTAAAGTACGCTAATTTAACAAATAATTTTAAATTACACACTAGTAAGACCAACCAGTTACTATTTTCGCAATTGTTTTAATGAAAAGAAATGTTTTAGAAACGTAATTACAAACAGTTATCTAAAGTTCAGTATATTTAATTCCATTTATCAATTGATATCTGTTTTACTCAAAAATAATTATTACATATATAATGCAGATAAGCAGAAATAAAAATTTGAAATCTATGGTTTCTCTGAAATCTACTGCATGAAGAATCTAATGTAACAACATGAAGACTATATTTAGTAATATTGTATTGTATACTGGTAATTTGCCAGGAGAGTACATTTTAGGTACTCTTACTAACACAAAAAATAGAGGTTACTATATGGGATAATAAACTCATTAACTTGCTTAACTGTAGTAATCACTTCACTATGTACACATGTATGAAGTTAAGTATATCAAAACATTTTCCAAACTTTAAATGTAAACCACAGAACAGCAATAAAAAGAATTGGATAATTTTTTTCAAAATACAAACAAGCTCATTTAGGAAAAAAACCAGTTAAAGTAAAAAGAAATAAACTATCTTGAAAATTTACCAATATTTTTAAAAATGGTATTATAATATTTAATCCTGTAAATGAACTTGGATTTAGTGATTCCCTGGTCATTACATATTTAGGTTGCTTCCAAAACTTTAATACTACTAAGATAAGTGTTCTTGTTCACAGCTCATATGTCTTTATTCTCATATTTTTGATTAATGCTAATACTTGGAAGCGGAAAGAGTCTGTGTACAAACAAATTTCAGGCTGTATCTGTTGGCTAGACAGTATGTAAAAAAAGTTATACGAATTATACTATGAAGACTTGGTCTCTGCAGATCTTAAAAATTGAATATTATTTTGAAAAGTTCAATTCGTTAAACTTAAAATAGTAAAAGATTGCTGTTTTCTTTTTAAAATTTAGTGGTCAGTTTTTTATTTTTATTGATCTCTAATGAACAAAAAATTTTAAAATAGCATTCTTTTAATTGCTAGTCATGCCTTTGTTATATTTTTTCTATTACTTAGCTCTATAGTTTTCTTTTAGATTTGTACATGTACATATAGCAAAGATTATATTTTGGTGACATTTAATTTCAATTACTAAGTTGTTTTAAATATTATTTACAATATTTTTTAACCTGAGATAGTTTTGATTTTTAAATAAGCATTTTTCTTTACTTCTTGCTTGGCTTGTACTCATAAATTTTTTCTGTCTCAATATCTAGTTAATATTGACTTGTTTAATTTTTCTATTTTTATTATTTAACTCCATATGAAAGTCAAATTTAAATAGGGCAGTTTTATTCTAGTGTCTTATCCTTGGTTGCAAGCAAGTAAAATGCATTGATTTGAGCAGGAAAGACATTTATTGATTTCTGAAAAGACGGCAGAACTGGAGCTGGAAAAGAATCAGGAATAAAGGAGTGTTGGCCACAGCTAGCATCACAGTGAAAATATCACATAAATTCTCCTTTGGGGACATTGTGCTTTCTGTTGCTAAAAACAGAGCAGACACATCCTGTACCACTGCCACTGCTAGGCTTGGATGCTGATCCTGATTACTTAAAGCTGTCACGTCTGCCCACAGAAATTGTTGCTTCTGCTGCTGTTGTCTTCACTGGAATGGTTATCCTCCATTTCCTATGGATTAGTGTAATACAAAATCCTAGTTTGTGATCAGGACTGGTCATTCACTCATGTCTAGAACTTATACATCATGCTGTTTAAGAAAATGTGCTTTTATTTTTGAGCCCAGATTTTTTGTTATTTCAAGCCAAAAATATCTCAACAGGAACAAAATTTAGATTGAAAAATGAGATGTTCCAAATAACAGAACTAAAATGTTGACTTGGGAGCATGGAGGAGGTTGGGTGGTAAGGATCCAGTCTGGTCTCAAACCAAAATTCAAAAAAATTTATACTAAAAATTCAAAAAAATTAGCCGGGCATGGTGACATGCACCTGTAATCTCAGCTACTCGGGAGGCTAAGGCAGGGGAATTGCTTGAACTAGGGAGGTGGAGGTGGCAGTGAGCTGAGCTCGCACCACTGTACTCCAGCTTGGGCAACAGAGCGAGACTCTGTCTCTAAAGAAAAAATTGTAACCGAACATTCTCATGGTACATATAGTACAAAATGAACACAGTTCAAAGTTAAACAGAATCATTGTTACATGGTGAGGATTTGTAGTAACTTAATATAAGTATTCTCTTAGCCAAATAGCTATATAAGAAGATCTGGTTCTTATAGATCTAAATCAGTAGAATACGTTTAAATAATTAATTGAAGACATTTTGAGATAAATTTTAATGCGCATTATATATGCATTATATGTGTTTCAGGAAAAGGGTAAAGAGAAAGAGAAAAAACGGAAAACAAATTGCAGAGAAGAGAAGGAAAGAGAATGCAAGAGAAAGAAGAAAAGACAGTCATATTTACTGTATGATGCTCTTTACCTGAGTTACTCTATCCAAATTAACAAAGTGAAATACATTATATTTTAAACATCATAAACACCTCTTATAATACGAATTGCTAAGTATCAAATGTTTTGTGAATTTTAAGTGGTAACACATTTGAAAGAATGAAAGGTTAATCCATTTTTCTGCACTGTAATGCTGATTTAAATGGAATTTAAAAATCAAAGTCATTAAGGGAGATTTCAAAATGGAGCAGGTTGATTGACATACTACCAAGATAATTTCAGGATTCAGAAAAGCTGGTATGTATTGAAAGGAGGTATAAATTAATTTTTTTTTGTAAGAAATGTCTTTTGATTCTATAAGGCACTTCTGGCAACATTTCTTCATCAAACTGATGGTTGAGTTATATCATGGTAATAGGATGTCTTTTTCATTAAATATAATCTTTTCATGAAATTCAAACAAAATCTAAATTTAATTAAAATACAAAAGTGTACAAACTTTTAAAAGGAAAGAAATACTATGCAAATTTGTAATTAAAATAATTAAAACAGCACTGGACTCTTTGAAGCCGATTTACTGTATCTCCAGCAGATGCTATCTGATTATTCAGGAAGAAGGAAAATCTTCATATGATCCTGATAGCATATAAAAGTTTGGTGAGCATTGAGTTTGCTGGATAGTTACCTATTGCATTGCAACCACAAGAACACTAACAAGCTCGGCGATATTCATACTATTGTTAAACTGAAAATCTTAATCAACTTCCTAAAATAACCAGTATTTAAATTTGGGGGCAAACCTGTTTATAATTGTATATATGTGTGTTTACTGAATTTTTAATAGGAAAATGTGAGCAACATTGTCTTCTAGTCAACATTCTTAGTGTTCATGACTAGGAAAAATTTATTCTAGGTTAAAATAAAGTCCAATATGCTTGAAATTCTAATAGGTCTTTTCTGAAATCTGCTTAAATCAATAGATGTACTATTAATTACAGGGAAAAAAAGGTTGACCTTTCATTATCAGGCCATAACTGCAACCTCAAAATTTTAAGTCAATGCCAGTGAAGTTTTTCACACTTATTTAAATTTTCAGTTTTACTCTGGTGTCTGACTAACATATTACTGATGATGCTGGCATCTGCAGCCAGCTATCTGTCTACCTCTTCCACAGTCTCAACCTATTTTGAAGGTACCTAAGAATTTATCTTATTGGAGAGCCAATAACAGAGTTAGACCAAATTCAAATCCCATTAATGGTCCTGCTCAATTTGTGACAGATGTTTCAGAATTCATGGCAGATTGCCCTCAATTAAATGAAAGTGACTAAAATTTAAGTTTGACTGAAGTTGAGCAGTAAGTAGAATATGGTGCTATATCTTTACTATGATTATAGATCAAGAAGGGACTCTTCAATCATATTATTATAAAACTATTCTTAAACACTTTCAATGTGATCTCATGTTGTATGCATGCTATATATTTATAAAAAATTACATATTAGCAACTTTTTTCCAAGTCACAATAATTTTCTAAGGTGAGAAATACTAATTAGAAAATATCCTGCCATAAAAGCAAATGAAATTTAATTACTGTCATTAAAAACTGTTCATCTAGATCAGCCCAGTGTTAAAAACAAGTGTTTTATTCAGGAGTCCTGGCTGTACAGTCTATTCTGTAGTGTCTCTTACCATTTATCTCTGCATTTCCATTCCTACTTCCACCATCATTATTCATTTATTATTACCAATTTCTATAACATTTAATATTTATAGAGTTAAATATGTTAATTTTTACTTATAACAGTACTGGATTCTCTATTATGCTATATTACGAAGGAGAAATCTAGAAAGGAACCTACAAAGGCTAAGAAAACTGTTCAAAATATTCAACAAAGGTCAGAGATTGTGTTTCAACCTCAAATCTTACTCATTCACAAATTCAGGTTCTTGTTGATGTTACTCTACTTTACAGCTAGAGATTTGCAACAACTTTCTAAAATCATACTGTAAATTTGCAGATTTCTATTAGAGTATCTCAACAATGTATTTATTGTCAACTTCTCTGAAATGTTTACTAGTTTTTTACTGGCTATGGGATTACATAAAATAATCATCCATGCATTCATATTCCTATTTATTGGGGCTCAAAAAGTAATACTCTGAAGTATGGTGCCTTGGCATGCTGAGAACTTTGAACTGTAGGACCCTGGAAGGACCTCAGAAGCAAAGCCTCTTTTCTGACCCTTCTTCCTCCTGCTTACCTTTCTCCTCCAAGGTAGGTGGGATCAACCAGAATTCCTCTTCCCTGGGGTGGGTTACAGAAACCGGAAACCCTCTCCCACAGAGCCAGCCATAAAACGTATGACTCTAACCTGCCACCTTTCCGTGTAAGTGCTGCACCTAAAAAAGTTCTCTGCCCTACCCTGTCTGGAAGTAGATCAGAAGACCCTCATTCCAGAAGGGGTTCTGCTTCATATCCAGGAGGAAGGAAGACCACACAGAGAGGCCAAAAATCCAAACAGGCCTCTCCAGCTTTCTCCACTAAGTCTGTTACTATTAGAGCGTTCCCCCTGTGTCCGATCACATTTCTGTGCACTGTGCACTTATTGAATCTCAGCATAAAACTAGACAGGGTGACAGGATTCCCTTCAGTCTTCATTCTGAAGGATCCTGCATCACGAAAGACTCGGATCAAATAAATATGTTATGCTTTTCTCTTAACTTGTTTTTTGTTATTAGGAGTGTTGGTCATGAACCTTATGATGGGTGGGGAAAGATACCACATTGTTTCCTGCCCTAGATCTTCCTATTGTCCTCAAACTCATGTCTCACCGCTCCCAAAGCCATCAAATTGTCTTCAATCTGCCTCACCTACTTCACATTCTCTAAGCATGCTCAGGCTTTTTCCTCTAGCATTCTGGCTCCTGAAATCATGCCTGTTCTTAAAGGCTTCTTCCAGATGTGAAATATTTTCCATCAAATCTTTTCGAATCTCTACCCACCCTCTATCTTTCAAATTTCCTCAATTTTCACAATTTAAATGCCTCACTTTTCTTTCTTTCCAGCCACTGCCTTGTTACCAGTTTTACTGTACATCCTTCATGTGAATAATGTGATGTCTTGGTAATAAGTTGAATATAGATGCCTCAAAATTGTGCCCCATGTGTTTCTGTGGTGCTTTCTTTCCTATAGAACTTATTTTAATCTTCATTATAAATAAATTTACAGTATAATAAAATAACAAAAAACATATAGTGTATAAGATGTATTCCTCTGTAATCGTTTTGACATTTTTTTATAGATTGGTTTGGTTTCAGTTTAGTTACTTTTAAAGATCATGGAAGAGTTATCTCTACCAGTAATTGCATAGGAATTAAGATTCAGTAATTTGAAAAATTTTGTTTTGAGGAGACGAGGAGAAAAAGTGCTAAAATGGAGGCGGATTCAGTTTACACTTGAGTAGTCACATTAACTAGGGCGAGATGATGCTTTATTTTCCAAATGGAGATAGTTTTGAGAGAGAACAGGCTCACTATAATTAAGCCAGGACTATCCTGGAAGAACTTCATTCCATTAACTAGCTCTGTGATCTTAGGCGAGATACTTCCTCTTCTGGGGACTCAGTTTCCCCATCCACAGATGGCAAGTTTTAACTAAATATTTGAGATTTCTTCTGGCTCTAAAATTTGTAAGATATGTTAAATATTTTGTGCTAGAAAATACACAACGAGGTTGAAAATTTGTAAAATTTTCTTATACGTATTTTACCACGTATTTTGCACCTTTTAATTTGGGGATATGAATGCAGAGAATGTTAGTGGCAAAGAACTTTTCTAGACAATGATACAATTTAGAACTATTTTTTGGAGTTAAGATAGAGATCTTTTTAGATTAATTTTAAAAGGAGTTGAGTAACAATACAAATTGAGTAATTAGTAACATACAATAGCTTATTATAGATTACTACAGATATAGAATATAATCTTTAGGCTTCAAAGAGGAGTTGTGTGGGAAAGGCTTTGTAAGTGTCTAGAAATCTGGCAGTTAAAAAATGGGAACTGCTCCAAAAAATATATATAGGAAAGTGGATATGAGAAAAGGATATGTGACTCTTTGGGAAAAGGTAAATTGTCTTAAATGTTTTAAAACTTTTTGGAAAAGAAAAAAGTATTTTTTGGATAATCAACTCTAAGAGAACTAGAAATAATATTTTCTTAAATGTGTTCTGTCCAAATTAAACATTGGTATTGTTTTTGTTTTCATGTAGAAATTAAAGTTGTTTTTTTTTTTTGTCCCTTAAAGTGACTTTTGAGGTGTGTGGTCTGTTTACCTCCTTGTACACTCCAATGTCTACAGGTTGCCTGGGTTTCTGAAGTCATTTAGAGATTATCTCAGCATCTTTCTGTAGCATTTTAATACATTCATCCAGTTACCTCATCCCAAATGCCAGGAAATAGTCTGACCAGATGCAGATAAAAATATTACACTCTACTTTAATGCCATTATTAGAATTTCAAAAAAGAGGAAATGATCCTTAATTGTAGATTCAATTGTTATTTGCAGGTGCAAAGGGAAACTTTGGCTGCCTCACTTAAAAATCTGTTCAAAGAGTTCAGAGGTGAATTAAAGGGATAGTACAATTTAATAAGTGACTAATTTAACTAGGTGCTGCCTGGAGAAGTTTACGAGTCCTTTAGGGAAGGAATAGTACTCTATATTAGCAAAAGTAACTCCTATTAACTAATCACTTAACATCAGAAAGGTGTAAACCTGCTTTTCTTTTCTAAGGTGTATTTGCCTGTTTTTTAACTGCTGCCAAGAAAATGATTAAAGTTTGTTGTTATTCAGGGTCTGGGTTTGGAAGACAAGTGTGTCTGAAACTTGTCTGCTCCACATTTCTACTCAAATAATATAGGTTCTCCAGAGAAGAAAGTTTTATTACTGTGGGAAGAAAAATAAAGAAACATAGGGGAGAGAGGTCCAAGATGGCCGATCACTAGCAGCTCAGGATTGCAGCTCCCAGTAAAAGCGCAAAGAGCCAGTGGACGCCAAACTTACCAATAAATTTTCGCTGCCCACGGACCAGGACATTCCCAGCGGAGGAGCCTCACAGGTCGCCAGCGCGACCCTTTCAGCTGGCGTGGCTTTTTTCCGGCGCCTCGGCTCGGCGGCTCTTGGTGCGGAGTAAACGGGACTGAGCCTCCTTTTGGATGATGTCTGGAGCTCTGGGAAGTCAGAGCAGTCCATCCAGCTGATTGAAAAAGGGACTGAAGAGGGAAGTGAGACCGGAGACTCCCGGGCAGAAAAGCACCACGAATTTCAACACTGCTGATTTAGCTAGCGTTGCGGGTCGCCACAGTGCCAATTACATAGATTCCGGAGCTGGGAATTAACAAGCTGGACGTCCACTCCGAGACCTAATTTGAAAGTTGGTAATTACAAAGACGACAGATGCATGAAGCCATAAAGATGCCAAGAAGCCACCGTAAAAAAACTGAGAACACTCAAAATCAGAAGGTCTCTCCTTCTACAGAGGACGCTAGTTCCTCATCAGTAACGGAACAAGGCTTGATGGAA